>VONZ01001720.1:0-105961 GCA_012976165.1 Labeo catla
TGAGAAAGTTTCTCATTATTTCGAGAAAGTTTCTCGTTATTTCGAGAAAGTTTCTCATTATTTCGAGAAAGTTTCTCATTATTACGAGAAAGTTTCTCATTATTACGAGAAAGTTTCTCATTATTTCGAGATACTAAGTCATTATTATGAGAAAGTTTCTCATTATTTCGAGAAAGTTTCTCATTATTTCGAGAATGTTTCTCATTATTATGAGAAAGTTTCTCATTATTTCGAGAAAGTTTTTCATTATTTCGAGATACTAAGTCATTATTATGAGAAAGTTTCTCGTTATTACGAATTTATTTTTTCCAGATGTTAAGTCATTATTATGAGAAAGTTTCTCGTTATTACGAATTTATTTTTTCAGAATTTTATTACTGTTTAACTCATTATTACGAGAAACTTTCTCAATATAATGAGATACTAAGTCATAATTATGAAAAAGTTTCTCATAATTATGACTTACCGATTTTTTTTTTTTTAACAGTGGCGGGAACGGGCTTCCATATTATGCAGTGTTTTCTTTTGTAAAATGTCTTTACAAAACAAGAATAATACTCTCTATTGTTTATACTTTACTGCAGCATATGTTATATGGTCCAAAGTTTTCCCGTTTTGTACAGATGGTAAAGAAATTCTAACACTTGTGAAGATGTTCAGCTACATGCAACTGCTTTGAAAATATTTGATTTTTTACATTTAGAATATTTTTCTATATGATATTACTGTACAAATGTTGCAAATTTCTGTCTTATTCATACTTTTTTGTACTGTGCTAAGCTTTAAATTTAAGTTTATCAGTTTTCAAAACAGTATGTAAATGTGCAAACTGGCTTGTATAGTACATCAAGTTTTGGTGGTGTTTGTGCTGAAGTGCTGAAAGAATTCAAGAATTAAAGATCCTAGCACAATATAAAATGCTGGCTATATTTGTCATTTTTAAAGAAACATTTCATTGTCAGTTCACATAATGTTAAGAGCTGGACCTGGGACAATTGTGTCTCTATAGTGTTACCATGCATGTAGACGAAAAAAGTTTGATGATGCACTTATTACTTCAAAGCCTCAACAAAGCTGTTGGATTCAGGTGGATAAGGGAAATGTTGTAAATACACAGGTGTTTTTGATTAAGGTCTCAGAACAGTATGTTCTATATGGTTCTATGTGTTCCTTACTTTCAGATTTCATGTTATAACCAGTAAATGTGAGGTTTGTTTAAACTCTCTGGCATCTTGTTCATCTGGTTTTGCATTATGTACGAACAGTATGAACTGTTGCATTCGATTTTGAAACACATTGAGCCCCATCATGTCAATTTAGTACAATCACCAATAATGCAATAAAATTTATACATACATTTTAGTAGAGTAGGTTAGATAAATGTTGCTACTAAATTCAGGTTAACACTTCACATTCTGAAACTAGCTGTAGATTATATTTTTGGATGGTTTCTTTCACTACAATGGCATATATATATATATATATATATATAACTTGCTGTTGTACTGGTCTTGTGTAACTTGCAAGTTTTCATGTGGGTGTGTTTTTTTTTATTACCTCTCCCTGTCTAATTACTGTTTGTCTTGTGCTTTAGTACACGATTCCCTTGTGTTTCATGATTTCAAGTTCTGGATTCATATTTTTTGATGATCTGATGCCTGTTTTGTATGAAAAGCTACTGTAGAAATTGAATGGAAAGCTGCTGAACAGAAATTCATTCATGTATTCTTTAATTTACAGAATGTCTCTTACTTTATGCTTTTACTAATGTAGTCTAACAGGTTTTTTTAATACAGATCCCATCTATAATTTGTACATTTCTGATAGCTTAGTGGCAACCCAACAGGTTTTGTGAGTTTAAAGAAGCCACCCACATTTTGCAACATATATAAAGACAGCCCCAACATAAACTGATGAGCAACACAAGGGACTTGAAGTCTAGAAATCCTAATGGTAAAGAACAATTTTGACAAAACGGCTGCTTAATTATTTTTTTTTTAAACACATGTATAAATTAACTATTATAATAAAACAGGCGTCATTTCCTGCAGGGATGTTTTCACTTGTATTATTCTCAGGTATGGAACTTTTTACTTATTTTTAATCCTTATCTTGGTTATTTAAAAATATATGTGGGGGGAGAGGGTCCGACAGTCGACTACTGCGCGAAACACTTCTGTTTCTGCATTCCTGCTAAATTATTACATTTTGATCAATTTTCTGTGTGTGTGTGTGTACCTCAGCAGTAGTAAGAAAATCTGTTCTTTTAACATGGTCATTGTCAGAAATGTGCTTATTTGATTTTCCTTTATTTCATGTTATTATTTTCTTAGTTTTAGATTTAAGCCTGCAATACACTACACAATTTTTACCCCGATTTTCAGCTGATTTACAGTCAAATTGACACTAGTTGGCAAAAGTCAGAGCCAGTCTGCAGATTTAAGTCAACAGATTCCATAGAAAATCACATACTGAATGATGGTCACAGACACCAAGACAGGCGATTAAGTATTAAAGTACTAAATCCTAACTGTAAATAATTTTGTTACTTACTTTCGTAACAAATGTATAAATTATTTTTATAATGTTAATAAAACAGGCATAGTTTTACTCCACAGCCATGTTTTCACTCCTAGAGTTGTCAGCTATGGAACATTTTTACTTATCTTTAGCTTCATCTTGATCATTTAAGAAATTATTTGAGTGGGTGGTAGGTTGTGATGGTGAGGTAATTTTCTCACCGGTTAATCGATGTGTGACAACACCAGTGTTGGGGGTAACGCATTACAAGTAACTTGAGTTCCCCTTCAGTCGTTTCACTACGAAGTTACATATGGGAACTCGCTTGAGAGTCCAATCATCTCCAAGCCTTATTCAAAAGGCCAATGAACATTCATGAACATTGGCGAGTGGTATTTGCATGCCGAGCCACTCCCCCGTACATACGGGTATATAAGATGGCGGCGTGCAACCACTCATTCAGACTTTTGCTTTTGGAGCCTCGTCTCTGAGCCGAAATAAAGAAGAAAAAGAATAAAAGAGTTCCTGAGTTTGCACTCTCTCTGCTGGCGTGCTGCCGAACTTCTAAAAGAGCTTGTACTAAAAGAGCGTTCGGCAGCCGCCAGCATAATCCTGCGGGCTGCCGTTTTCACGGCATCAACGCCTCCCGCACTCCAGCGAGCGCCCCGTCTGAGTGCACGGTTGTGCCGCGGTTCCTCCCTGGGCGGACCGGGATTTCAAAAAGAGTGAATTTCTCACGGCTGTCGAGGGCATCTTCCCGGTATGTCTCTCCGGCCGTGCGCTTCCGGGTGCGGTAGTTTCCTCGCCTCTTTGGACGGACATGATCGCTGTCTCACGTGCCTGGGCCGAGAGCACGCTGAGGCAGCGTTCACGGATGGTACGTGCGTTCATTGCGAACGTATGTCCATGGCTGCGTTAAAGTCCCGCCGCTCATTCATGAGTAGGCACCCCTTGTTGTCTTCCCGCGGTAAGTCGTTGAGCCGTCAAGGTTTTTCGGCTGCCGCGGCGAGGCACTTGGGGGACATTCAGGTGACTGTGCAGAATGTTCCGTCGGCCCCCAAAGCCCCGCGGACTTCTGCGTCACCGCGCAGTCCGTTGAGCTGCCAGAGCAGTATACCTCCCCGTACAGCGGGCTGGGTATCTCCTTTGGCGCTCCCCAGGAGATCGAGATGTCTGCTGCAGCATCAGAGGGAGAGTCTGACGATGAGGCTGACGACTCGGCGGGTCGGTACCCCTCTGCGGTTGCCGCCCCATCTGAGACGGATGCTGAACTGTCGGCTATGCTCCTCCGAGCCGCCAAGGAGATCGGTCTGGAGGTGCCCAAAACACCTCCGGCCGATCCCTCTAGGCTGGATGATTGGTTTCTGGGGAGGGCTCCCGCGGCACCGCCGCGCTCTCCCCCAGTGCCTTTCTTCCCGGAGGTGCATGAGGAGCTGGTGAGGACTTGGCGAGCCCCGCACTCTTCTCGTCCACGTCCCAGCTCCTCTCCCCTCACCTCTCTCGACGGCGGTGCAGCCCGGGGTTATGAGGCGGTCCCGCAGGTCGAGCGCGCTGTCGCGGTGCATCTATGCCCGCCCGGCGCTGCCACCTGGCGGGATCGGCCCCATCTCCCCTCCAGGGCGTGTGAGTTCTCGTCCGCTCTCGCGGGCCGGACTTATCACGCCGCTGGACAGGCTGCCACCGCCTTGCACGCCATGGCCACCTTACAGGTGTACCAGGCCAAGGTGTTGAAACACCTGCACGAGAGGGGTTCTGACCAGGGTGCAATGGAGGAACTCTTGGTCAGGTGATGTCCACCATAGTGGTCCAGGAGCGACATCTATGGCTGACCCTGGCCCAGATGGCAGATGTCGACAAATCACGGTTTCTCAACGCTCTTATCTCCCAGGGCGGCCTATTCGGTGACACCGTCGAGGACTTTGCCCAGCAGTTCTCGGCGGTTCAAAAGCAGACGGAGGCGATTAAACACATCCTGCCCCGCCGCGACATTCCAACCACGTCCGCAGGGCCCCAACCTCCGCCTGCTCGTCGCCGAGGGCGCCCTCCCGCGGCTTCCAAACAACCAGCTCCGTCCCCTGCTAAGGTACATGACACCAGATTGGCAGCCCGACGTCGAGCTGGCCGTGGGAGAGCGGCGCCGCCCGCGTCTCAGGGACCGGTCACCCGCAAAAGATCTGCGAAGCGTCCCTGACGGGGCAACCTGGAGGTGGAGGGAATCGCTCTTTGGGGATGACAACATCAACGTCCCCACTCCCGGTGGAGGGCCGGGAGCTGTCACAGAAAGAGTCAATTCTCTCACCTCCGGGGTTCAGGCCCCGAGTTCCATCTTTGAGCAGCGCCCAAGAAGTGTCTCCTCGGATTCGGACTCGGAGCCTGATGTCGCCAGCGCGGGAACCAGGGAAGAAGGTAAGCGCTGCCCAGTGCAGTCTGACTTTTCTCCAGGACGTTCTTCCTTCTGGGATCAGTCCCCTTCCCCTTCCCCCCCCAGGCTGCCCCACTGCGGTCACGTCGGTCAACGTCCCTTTGATACCCCTGGCGACCAGGCTGGGAGCCTGGCTTCAGCTTCCCAGCCCCTCGCGGTGGTTGATTCGGACGGTACGTCTCGGCTATGCGATTCAGTTCGCCAGGCGTCCGCCCAGGTACAGAGGCGTCCTTTCCACTTCTGTCCATTCGGACACACATGCCGCTGTGCTTCGTGCGGAGGTTGCAGTCCTACTGGCGAAGGACGCAATCGAGCCTGTCCCTCCAGCCGAGATGAAGTCAGGGTTTTACAGTCCTTACTTCATCGTGCCCAAAAAGAGCGGTGGGTTAAGACCCATCCTGGATCTTCGAGCCCTGAATCGGTCCCTTCTCAGGCTGCCGTTCAAGATGCTCACGACGAAGCGCATGCTAACATGCATTCGTCCCCAGGATTGGTTCGCAGCCATCGACCTGAAGGACGCGTACTTTCACGTCTCGGTCCTGCCTCGACACAGACCCTTCCTACGGTTTGCTTTCGAGGGTCGAGCGTATCAGTACAAAGTGCTTCCATTTGGCCTCTCCCTCTCTCCCCGCGTCTTTACGAAAGTCGCGGAGGCTGCCCTGTCCCCTCTTTGGCAGACGGGCATTCGCATCCTCAACTATCTCGACGACTGGCTTCTCATAGCTCACTCGCGAGATCTGTTGTGCGAACAGAGGGACTTGGTGCTCCGGCACCTCAGCCATCTGGACCTTCAGGTCAACCGAGAGAAGAGCAAACTCTCCCCAGTGCAGAGGATCTCTTTTCTCGGTGTGGAGCTGGACTCGGTCAGTATGACAGCCCGCCTCACCAACGAGCGCGCACAGTCAGTACTGAAGTGTTTGGAGTCATTCAGACACAAAACAGCGATCCCTCTCAAAACATTTCAGAGGCTCCTGGGGCATATGGCAGCCGCAGTGACGCCGCTCGGCCTGCTTCATATGAGACCGCTTCAGCGCTGGTTACACGATCGAGTCCCGAGATGGGCATGGCACCGTGGCACACTCCGGATTGGCGTTTCCCCGCAGTGTCACCGCCTGTTCAGCCCATGGTCAGACCCGGCCTTCCTTCAGGCCGGAGTCCCCCTGGGACAAGTCTCCAGGCATCTTGTGGTATACACGGATGCCTCTTCCACGGGTTGGGGTGCTGTATGCAACGGGCAAGCAGCATCGGGCTCCTGGACAGGACCTCGACTGCAATGGCATATCAATTGCCTAGAGTTGTTGGCTGTGCTTCTGGCCCTTCGTCGCTTCCGACCGACGTTGCGTCACAAGCACGTGCTTGTTCGCACCGACAGCACAGCGACTGTAGCCTACATCAACCGTCAGGGTGGTCTACGCTCCCGTCGCATGTCACAACTCGCCCGCCATCTGCTCCTATGGAGTCAAACGTGGCTGAAATCGCTACGTGCCGTTCACATTCCAGGAGAACTCAACCGTGCAGCCGACCAGCTCTCACGGCAGTCCACCCATCCTGGAGAATGGCGACTCCACCCCGAGACAGTCCAGCTAATTTGGAGCCATTTCGGGGAGGCCCAGATAGATCTGTTTGCTTCCCCCGAATCCTCCCACTGCCAGCGGTTTTACTCCCTCAACGAGGCTCCCAACAGCCTCGGCAGGGACGCACTGGCACACAGCTGGCCTCCGGGGCCCAAGTACGCCTTTCCCCCAGTGAGCCTCCTTGCACAGACACTGTGCAAGATCAGGGAGGACGAGGAGCAGGTTCTGCTGGTTGCGCCATACTGGCCCACCCGGACCTGGTTTCCAGAACTCATTTCCCTCGCGGCAGCCCCTCCCTGGAAAATCCCCTTGAGGAGAGACCTTCTTTCTCAGGGGATGGGCACAATTTGGCACCCGCGCCCCGACCTGTGGAACCTGCACGTCTGGTTCCTGGACGGGACGCATCAGACCTCTCCGGCCTTCCACAGGCTGTGATAGAAACTATCACTCAGTCCAGAGCCCCCTCTACAAGGCAGGCTTATGCGCTGAGATGGGGTCTGTTCGTCGACTGGTGTTCCTCTCGCGGGGAGGACCCACAGAGATGTACGATTGCAGTAGTGCTTTCCTTCCTGCAAGAAAAGTTGGAGCGCAGGCTGTCCCCTTCAACTCTCAAAGTGTACGTTGCTGCCATTGCAGCGTACCACGATGCAGTGGATGGAACATCCCTAGGTAAGCACCAACTCATCGTGAGGTTCCTGAGGGGTGCGAGAAGGGTTAATCCCCCCAGGCCGCACCCCATACCCTCTTGGGACCTCTCCGTCGCCCTCCAGGGCCTGCGGGAGGCCCCATTTGAGCCACTTGCGTCAGTTGAGCTAAAATATCTGTCACTCAAGACAGCGCTCCTGACCGCACTGGCCTCCATCAAGAGGGTAGGGGACCTACAAGCTTTCTCTGTCGACGAAGCGTGCCTAGAATTCGGGCCCGGCGATTCTCACGTCATCCTGAGACCCCGGCCTGGTTATGTGCCCAAGGTTCCCACCACGCCTTTCCGCGATCAGGTGGTGAACCTGCAAGCTCTGCCCCTGGAGGAGGCAGACCCAGCCTCTGCGCTGCTGTGTCCAGTTCGCGCTCTGCGTATATACGTGGACCGCACTCGGCACTTCAGACGCACCGAGCAGCTCTTCGTCTGCTTTGGAGGTCAGCAGAAAGGGAATGCTGTCTCCAAACAGAGGTTGGCCCATTGGGTGGTAGATGCCATCTCCCTGTCGTACCAAAACCAGGGAGAGCCATGCCCCTTAGGTGTTCGTGCCCACTCCACACGGAGTGTTGCCTCATCCTATGCGTTGGCTCATGGCGCCTCACTAGCAGATATCTGTAGAGCTGCGGGTTGGGCGACACCTAATACCTTCGCCAGGTTCTACAACCTTCGCGTAGAGGCCGTATCCTCCCGTGTCTTAACATAGACATCACAGGCGAGCGGGAGTCCGGCTGGTGTCGGCTTGCTGCGCCATTCCTAATGGATCCGTGCGCTATTTCCCTCAGTTGTTCCCTCCGGCGAACCTGGGTCCTCCATGCCCCGCAGTCAGGCCTAGTGCGGAGTAGTGCTTGTCTGTGCTCCGGTTGGGTCTCCTTCGCCCAGCAGGTTGTGGCAACATGTTTCAGTATTTTTCCACGGTCAGCCAGAAGGCCGATGTTTCCCTCGTATATCCGTAAAATCTATGGATATATTGAATTTCTTGTCTTCCACATGTAGAGATGTCATGTGCTCCCCCCCCCAACTCCTGCTTCAGTACAACTGGCATCCCTGAGGGGCCCCCTATTGGCCCCCAGGGCGTTGGGAAGGTTACGCTCATATCTGTCTGCTGACACGTCCGCCTGTCGGCACGCGGTGTGTTGCATAACGCGACGTCTGGTTCGTGGCCTGTTCCATGGGTCTGTTCCCATATGTAATGTCGTAGTGAAACGACTGAAGGGGAACGTCTAGGTTACGTACGTAACCCTCGTTCCCTGAAGGAGGGAACGGAGACGTTACATCCCCTGCCACGACCTGACGTCGCGCTGACGCCGGGCTGCAGCTCGGCTCCTCAGCAAAAGCCTGAATGAGTGGTTGCACGCCGCCATCTTATATACCCGTATGTACGGGGGAGTGGCTCGGCATGCAAATACCACTCGCCAATGTTCATGAATGTTCATTGGCCTTTTGAATAAGGCTTGGAGATGATTGGACTCTCAAGCGAGTTCCCATATGTAACGTCTCCGTTCCCTCCTTCAGGGAACGAGGGTTACGTACGTAACCTAGACGTTACGTAATCAGATTACTTTTTTCAAGTAACTAGTAAAGTAATGCATTACTTTTTAAGTCACAGTAAAATATCTGAGTTACTTTTTCAAATAAGTAACGGCAGTTACTTTTTTTCCCGATTTATTGATCGACAGCTCTCCTATCCCTATGTTAAGAGAAATCAGGAGTAACTTAATGTTATTTTAAATGTTACTTAAGTTCTAGAATAAATGTGAACGTGTGTTAATTCATTTTACTTGCAAAAAACAAAACAGATTCAGTATTCCTCAAAATTAATAAAAACAGTGAAATGCAACTCAGAATATGATGCGAAACTGCAATAATTAAATGTTAAATAACACAAATATCCTTTATGTATTTAATCCCATTTTATTAACCAGTGTCTTTGCTGCTGATCTTTGATGATCCAATTCAACCGTACTAATAAGCAAAAATTACTCAAGATAAACATTTGTGCTTCTTTTGTGCTTTTTTTTTATTGCTGAAGTGTGTTGAACTTTCTTCTCCTGCATTATACTGTACAGACATGAATTTACTATTCCTCAAGCCTGAGGCATATTCATTTTTACTTTTGGTGTAAAAGGGCTTTTACGTCTGCCAAAATAGAACTTTTTCATATTAAAAACAACCAAGCCCTGGCCAGATTTAAAAAGTAACGCAAAAGTAACGTAATCCATTACTTTCTATAAAAAGTAACTTAGCAATGTAATTAGTTACTTTTTTAGGGAGTAACGCAATATTGTAATGCATTACTTTACCCAACACTGGACAACACTGGTGTCACTGAGGGGGGAGGTAATTCATTAGAGTTTCCCCCCCTTTCCTCATTGTTCTTTGCTTTCAAATAGCTTGTAAATACCTCTGCACATTTTACTTTTACTTTCAAATTCAGTGTCAGTTGCTTGAACGGATAAAACAGATAACTTCCACAAATTTTAAACATGACAAACTAAAAATCTGCAAATACATTGCAACCAAATAAAAAGAATTTCCAAAATCACCTTGGATAAAGGGCAAAAGTCAACGGGCTTTTCAAAATCCAAATATTTTCAATACAGGTATTGTTGCATTTCAGTCCGAAACCAAATCGCCATCCTCTTGTCTTTCACTCTCCTCAAAATTTTTTTTATTGTGAAATTGTTTAGATGGTTCAATTGGAAAAATATGGACACATTGCACACAAACTGACTATTGCTATTGAGGCACAAACAAACAAACATTTTACAAACCATCAGGAACTTGCAGTGGTCAATTTTTGAACAATCAAACCCCCACCCAGTAGATTTGTTGCGATAGTTGGTGTCAGTGGTGTTACCGGTCTTAAGCTGCAACTCCAGTTACGTCACTTGCCCACATTAACTATTTCCTTGTAGTGTGCAGTTTTCTTTTCTTCAGCATATTTAAAAAACAAATAGCTTTATTTAAGTCAGCCATAAACATTATTTATTAGTTGGTTGCAGGAGTTATTAAAGACATATTCTGATTCTAGAGAGTATTTCATTGGGTACAGAAATTAGCACAGTTTAAGAAGACTCAGCTTTATAAAATTCCCGGTTATTAATTTACTGTCTTTAGAATGTGCATTTTTTTGTATCTCCACCTGGAGTCAATAATATTTTCAGCATTTCTTTTAAGTGTGTCTGTAAATGTTATTTTTTCCTAAACATAAATTTTGTCAACATTTTGAGACAACAGCATATAACTGGGATCAAAGATAACACATATGGACTAAATTTAGACAAAACACTTGTTATGACCGAGGAAGGAATGAAAAAAAAAAAAATAATAGGGAGTTTTGACCGCATGTTTGGAGACCTTTTTATATGTTATAGAAAGAGATTTTTCTTTCTAGTCTTCTTTTGAATGGACAGCTCATTCTGAGAGTCACAGTGGTGTATCTGAATGTCTTATAGATAAATATTTTTGGTTTAGGGTGGTTTGTGGTTTGAACCTTATACTGATGCCTATTAGGATAATTAAGGCTTGGTTATCAATGGCATTATAAAAATGACTTTCTTGTGGACTTCCAATGGCTGTTGTGTGTGATGTCCGTTAAGTCAAGATCATAGAGATCACAGAGTGTCCCATTTGTCATGTTGGCTTTCGGAATGGTGCACACCGTTGATGCAAGTTCCCCAGCAGACTTCAACCTTACAGTCAAAGTGGCATTACGTCACGAAAGTGTGGCCTCAGAGGATTTGGGACAGGTCCTCTAGTGTCTGATAATGGACATACCTGCGATAGTATCATGTGATGTGGTCATGTGATCTCATTATCTACTTTTGTGTTTTTTAGCAGGTTTCTTTACTCTCACACTGTGTGCCCCTCAGTATGTCTTTGTGAATGAATCCAAGACTTGGGCAGAAGCTCAGAGATACTGTAGAGAGAAATACACTGATCTGGCCACTACTGAAAATCAACAACAGACTTTCCAGTTAGTGGACACAGTGAATGATAATAATATTGATTTGGCCTGGATTGGACTCTATGATGATCTGAACACTTGGAAATGGACTCTAGAGGATGGGAATTTCTTAAAGACGGGAGAGAAAAACTTCAGGAACTGGTATAATCCAGGACCAGTCAATTATGCAGGACAGAGTCTGTGTGTTGGCATATATTATGGGAGATGGTATACAGGAAGCTGCTCCTATACATTTTATCCTACGGTCTGCTATGATGGTGAGCTGTTCTATCAAAATGCATTATATGGTGAACAAAATTAAAAACAACTAAACTATCCTTTCTCTGAACTATATTTGATATTAATATTTTTCAGGAAGAGAAAATGCCACTGCAAATTACGTTTTTGTTTACCAGTACAAAACCTGGACTGAAGCTCAGAGTTACTGCAGAGAACATCACACAGACCTCGTCAGTATCAGAAATGAGGCTGAAAACCAGAAGATACAATATTTATTAAGAAATCATTATAGTTACAACATTTGGATTGGACTGTACAAAACCTGGTCTTGGTCAGATCAGAGCAACTCTTCATTTACTTACTGGAGCACATGGCAACCAGATACTGCTGGATCCTGCGCTGTAGTCTCTTTAAGAGACTCTGGGAAATGGATGGATGAAAACTGCAATTATGCATTTCCTTTCTTTTGCCACAGTGGTGAGTAGATCTTAAAGTGCATATTGCAGGTTAATTAATTTTTTGTGTATTGTACTTACATAATTAAATTAACTTAAATTGATCATTTCATGCATACTTAAGTACACTGTAGATAATGTGGGGTGAGGAGTAAGATTACTGCATGATGACTGAAAAAAGAGAGGCTCCCCTTTTGTAATTATTTACCAATCAGTGCATTAGTTCTCTTGTTGCCAGGCAGAACTGCTTGCACGGCCACTCACATTAAATAAAGACCAGAGTAAGCTGTTTAAACAATTTTAAGTTGAAAACACTTGAAATCTTAAGTTTACATATTTTGAAGATAAACAAGTTACACAAACTTAGATTTTACATTTATAGACCCAGACCACAAATTTTTAAGTAACGTTTAGTCTAGATTATGTAATTATTTAAGTAAAAACAACATGTGGGTTTACAGTGAACGATAAGGAAAGATATAGTTAGAATCACATTTAGCATGTTTTTTTTCCCAGCTGATGGACGATAAAAACTTTGGCCCATCAGAATCAAATTTACTTTAAAAAGCTTGAGCATTTAAAGTGGCAGACAACATAACTGCAAAGTGCTTAAAATTATAAAAACATAATTTTATTGTGCACTGGTGGTATAGTTACCATTATAGTTATCGTTCTCAAAATACCTTATTTTGTGTTCCATAGAAGGTGAGTAAATGATGACACTGTCTTTAACATTTTCCAGCTTGGATAGTAATCCATGGCATCCATCCTCTGTTGGCTCAGTGTGTTGCCTCAATGTGATCATATCGATTGCAAGAAAGCACAGACATAGTTTAATGAGGTTAAAGAGTCTGAGACTATAAACCTGCAAATAAACTAAGCTTTTGGAACTTAAAAATGTAAAATAAATGTTATAATGGTAAATATTCAGAGTTCAACTTTTTTAACCATTGATCAAATAAGCAAATTTGTGACACTGATCATGTGAACTACTTTGTACAATTTTTACTTTGTCAATTTTCAATTCAACTTTTAGCTCAATGCTAATCATGTCATTTATAATATGAAAAAAAAAAAAGCTAAATATTTGGTAGTAGTCTCAGGTTTGGACTTTGAAATATTTAGGATACTGTGATATATTTAACACACACACACACACACATACACACAACTTCATTTTTGTCCTCTATTGACAGCATTAGCATCATCCCGTCAGTATCACTTTGTGAATGAGTCTAAGACCTGGACTGAAGCTCAGAGATTCTGCAGACAAAATTACACTGATCTGGCCACCATTGATAACATGGAGGAAATGAACAGGCTGATTAACACAGTTAATGGGAGTTACAATGGTTCAGCCTGGATTGGACTGTATGATAATGTAAACAGCTGGAGATGGTCACTGGAAGACAATGATTTCTATCAGGAAGGAGAGAGAGATTTCAGGAACTGGTATCATGAACCGGACAACAGTGGTGGGAACCAGCTGTGTGGTTACATGAATTATGATGGGAAATGGTATGATATGTCATGTGACACCACACTGTTATTTGTTTGCTATGATGGTAAGGACATTTCAATTTTTTTTCTAGACATTAGATTTTTTTTCCAATTAGCCCTAATGTGCATATACATTTGTCATATTTAATATCTAAGGTAGAGTAAATGCCACACAGAGTTACATCAGAATCTATAACAGCAAAACCTGGTCAGAGGCTCGTAGATACTGTAGAGATCATTACACAGATCTCGTCAATGTGAGAAATCAGACTGAGAACCAGAGGATCCTTGAGACAGCAGGTGGATATGGAGTCTGGATCGGACTGTACAGAAACAGAACTTGGTCAAACAGTCAGAATACCAGCTATCAAAACTGGAGGCCGCAAATTCTTTCCTTACAAGCTCAACCAGATAATGGTGCTAACTTTGCTTATGAACATGGATATCAGCACTGCACTGCAGTATCATTCAGATATTCAGGCCGATGGACAGATGAGATCTGTGTATCCAGCATGCCTTTCTTCTGCTACAGCAGTAAGTTCACTTGCTTTGTTGGATGCCATTATTTGTCAGGAATGAGAACAAACATCTTTGAATTCAAACACCTTTCTCCATATTTGGACAAATATACAACATATTTAAACTGTTTTATATTAATCCATTGTATTTGGTGTGTAATCGTGACAGAAGAAATTATTAATAAAACTAATTTGTACAATGACAATTTGTTCACAATATCATGGTTTACTGGTACATCAGTGACCAGCTCATGGCAATTTTTTTTTTCTGTGCTGTAAAACTATTCACAGGAACCTGCACACAATCCTCATGCACCCGTCAGTATCACTTTGTGAATGAGTCTAAGACCTGGACTGAAGCTCAGAGATACTGCAGACAGAATTACACTGATCTGGCCACCATTGATAACATGGAGGAAATGAACAGACTCATTAAAACAGTGCGTGGCACATACTATGGATCAACTTGGATTGGACTCTACGAAGATATGAACAGCTGGAGATGGTCTCTAGATAATACAGCATTAGAGGGAGGATTTAAAAGCTGGTATGTTCAGCAGCCAGTGAACTCGTATGGACAGAGTCTGTGTGTGTACATGTCATATTCTCGTGGAACATGGAGTGAAGCCTCTTGCTCTTATAGACTTTACTTTGTTTGCTATGATGGTATGAAATGCTACTGAATTTTTAACCAGTAATTTAAACAATTTTTTTTTTTAAATTTCATGATATTTGACATATTTAAATTATTTCTGCACAGGAAGAGTGAATGCTAGTTCAAGTTATGTGTTTGTTTACCAGTCCAAAACCTGGACTGAAGCTCAGAGTTACTGCAGAGAACATCACACAGACCTTGTCAGTATCAGGAATGAGACTGAAAACTACAGGGTTCAGTTATTACTTTCAAATTATAACACTGCATGGATTGGACTGTACAGAACCAGATCTTGGTCAGATCAGAGCAACTCTTCATTCAGTAACTGGAGGACAGGACAGCCAGATAATTATGGAAACCGTGAATACTGCACTGCAGTGTCATTTAGTGACTCTGGAAACTGGACAGATGAAAACTGCAACACTGCATTACCTTTCATTTGCTACAGTGGTGAGTAGATCTTTAGACTGAAAAAAAAACACCTGTGCCATTTTTAAAACTGTGAGTCAAAGTAACAAATAACAATAAGATGTATGAAGTGTGACATGATTAAACATGTTTCATTATTACATTTTTCTCCACCCTGACAGCATCAGCATCATCCCGTCAGTATTACTTTGTGAATGAGTCTAAGACCTGGACTGAAGCTCAGAGATACTGCAGACAGAATTACACTGATCTGGCCACCATTGATAACATGGAGGAAATGAACAGGCTGATTAACACAGTTAATGGGAGTTACAATGGTTCAGCCTGGATTGGACTGTATGATGATGTGAACAGCTGGAGATGGTCACTGGAAAACAATGATTTCTATCAGGAAGGAGAGAGAGATTACAGGAACTTTTATCATGAACCAGACAACTATGAAGGGAACCAGCTGTGTGTTTACATGGATTATAATGGGAAATGGTTTGATTATTCATGTGGCTATTATTACCCATTTGTCTGCTACGATGGTAAGATATTCCAACTGAATTTTTTTTATAGGTGTACATGTTGATTTTGGTAAAACACTAGATGCTAAGTCAAAGTCTCAACAAACGCGGAAGGCTTGGCTTAGTTGGCCTTGGTCAAAAACCCACTGTACCACCCAAAAACATTAGGTTTACAGAGTGTCGTGTAGATGCAAGCAGGCACTTGTAGCAAAATAAAGATTTTCAAGTTGTAAACTTAAAAAGAATGGTAAATGTCAGTGTATTGTAGATGTAAAAGTGTGATTCCCCTTCAGGAACTCGAGCCGCGTCGAAACGCTAGGGGAACGCCTTCAGCGTGACCACGCTCTGAATCACGTGTGCAATCAAACCAATGGAAGAACGAGACGTCATAGGCGGGTGACGTCACTGACCAGGAAGCATAAAAGCACGTGCGTCTTTCAGCAGCGCTCTGTGTTTGTCTGTGCTGTCTCCTTTTTGCCTGCTAGTTTGCGCCACTTTCTTTTTGAGACAGTATGTCTAAGTGTTCTAAAAAAACCAAGAACGTTGGCAAGTCAGGTTTTAGAGTGTGTGTTCCTCCCTGCTCTCGTTACATCTCGAGCGGGGATACACACGCTCTATGCGTGGCTTGCCTGGGAGCGGAGCATGTGGCATCGGCCCTCGAGGGGGGTGATTGCCCGCATTGTGACGTGCTTCCAATGTGTTTGCTCCGCTCCCGGAAGGCTCTTTTCTCTGCGGAGGGAGCCTTCACCAGCGTTCCCCATGGGTCCAGTCCCGCTTCCGCCGAGGCGGAGCGGCGGCTGCACTCGTGGGGTTCGCAACTGGATCTGGTGGAGGGTATGGAGACGGGTGACCCCCTATCTCCTGCCTCCCCCACCAGATCCGCTGCCCGGCCCTCGGGATCGGAAGCCCGCGCTGCGGTTTCTTCCCCCCGGGGGTCGGCCTCCACGCTCCCCATATCTTCCTCTGAGGAGGTTGATGTGGTGAGTGTTGATGAGGCTGCAGCACCGCAGTTTCCCCAGTATGAGGAGCTGTTGGAGGTGGTGACTCGGGCGGTGGCCAAGTTAAGCATCGATTGGCCCGCCGAGCCATTAGTCGAGCCGCAGAAAAGTAAACTGGACGAGAGGTTTCTGCGGTCTCGACCACCTCCAGCACGCCGGGGCCTTCCTTTCTTTCCTGATCTCCACACTGAGGTGTCGAGATCATGGAATTCGCCCTTCTCGTCCCGCTTGTTCATCCCTGCCTCGTATAACTACGGGTATGTGGCGGGGCTGGATGAGCGAGGGTATAGAGTGATGCCTCGGGTGGAACAGACGCTCGCGAGCTATCTGTCCCCCGAGTCTGCATTGTCTCTGAAGGCTCCGGTCTTGCCCTCCAAGCCGCTGCGTGTCACCTCAGCGCTGGTGGGCAAGGGGTACACGGCTGCGGGTCAGGCTGGTGCGTGTCTGCACACCATGTCGGTGTTACAGGCGTACCAGGCTGACCTGCTCAAAGAGCTGGACGAAGGCGAGGAGATAAAGGATAGTGATATCTCCGAGCTCAGGAGGACCGCTGATTTGTCTCTCCGTGCCACCAAGGAGACCGCCCGTGCCATTGGGCGGTCTATGGCAGCCCTTGTGGCCGCGGAGAGACATCTCTGGTTGACCCTGTCCGACATGAAAGAGAAGGACAGGGTCTTCCTTCTGGACGCCCCGCTTTCGCCTGCTGGTCTGTTCGGCGACGCCGTCAATGCCGTCGTCGACAGATACCAGGAGGCGCGTAAGCAAGCGGCGGTTTCAGCGGTTCCTCCCTCGCCGCCATCCAGCTCATGGGGCTGCTGCGACGGAGCAGCCCCGGCCGTCTACCATCTCCTCGCAACGGGAAGCGCAAAAGCAGAGCGTGGCCACTCGCACTCCTCCCCATCGAGAGCGAGCGGCCAAACGCTCTAGGTCGAGGACCTCCCAGGCTAAGCCCGATCTGAGGGTCGTGCTTCAGTCGAAGAGGTCCTCGACCAAGCGGTCCTGACGGTCCGGGGGGAAACGGGTCACACCGCAGTATTCGGTGTCCGAGTCCCCCCTGTGCCCTCGGGAGATCGTTCTGCCAACCCTGCCGGTGCTTCAGGGTCAGCGGTCTCCAGCGAGCATTCACCCCAGTTTTTCCCGCCCGGCAACGTAGCGGGGCCGGGGAGCTCGCCACCCCCGCGGGGGTCTCTGGGACCGCTGGTTCAGGTGCTTCCTGCCGGGCAACCGTTTCAGGACACCGTTCCAGCGGCCCACATAGCACCAGAGGCCAGCCTCGAGAGGCTGGTTCCCTTAGTAGATCATTTGGCAGCGTGGAAACTACTCCAGTGTGTCTGCTTGGGTCCTGCACACTGTAGAGCGAGGCTATCGCATTCAGTTCGGCGCACCACCTCCGCCGTTCAAAGGGGTCTCTCCCACGCTGGTGGGCCCCGAGCAGGGTCTGGTAATGGAACAGGAAGTAGCTGCTCTCCTGAGGAAGGAGGCCATCGAGGTGGTCCCTCCTCTCGACAGAGAGTCTGGGTTCTACAGCCGGTACTTCATTGTTCCCGAAGAAGGATGGGGGCCTGCATCCCATTTTAGATCTGCGTCTGCTGAACCGCTCAGTCAAGCGACTGAAGTTCAAGATATATATTCGCATATTAAGACGCATATTTTCACGTCTCCATCCTTCCTCAACACAGGAAGTTCCTGAGGTTTGCTTTCAGGGGCGAAGCTTACCAATATCGGGTTCTTCTGTTCGGCCTAGCACTCTCCCCCCGCACTTTTACGAAGTGTGTGGATGCAGCTCTGGCTCCGCTGCGACTCCAGGGCATCCACATACTCAACTACATCGACGACTGGCTGATCCTAGCCCAGTCGGAGATGGTGGCAGTTCGGCATCGAGATGTCGTTCTCGCTCACATGAAGGCGCTGGGGTTGAGACTGAACGCCAAGAAAAGTGTGCTTTCTCCACAACAGAGGACCACTTATCTGGGCGTGGTGTGGGATTCGACCACGATGCAGGCACGTCTGTCTCCTGCTCGGATCGAGTCGATCCTCACTGCAGTCAAGAGAGTGAAGCTAGGCCGGTCACTCACTGTGAAGCAGTTCCAGCAACTGCTGGGTCTGATGGCAGCAGCGTCCAACGTGATACCTTTTTGCCTGCTGTACATGAGACCCCTACAGTGGTGGCTCAAGACCAAGGGGTTCTCCCTGAGGGGAAACCCACTTCGCATGATCAAGGTCACGCGGACATGTGGTGGAAGCCTTGGTTCTTGTCTCAGGGCCCGGTGCTGGGAGCTCCTTGTCGCCGCGTAACGCTCGGACCTGATTTCTCTCCTCGACGGCTCTCCCTGGGAGATTCCCGTCAGGAGGGATCTCCTCTCACAGGCAGGGGGTTCCATTCTTCACCCCCGGCCGGAGCTGTGGAAGCTGTGGGTGTGGCCTCTGAGGGGGCGCACCTCTTAGCTTCCGGTCTCTCAACCAAGGTTGTTGAGACCATCCTCCATTCTAGAGCTCCCTCTACGAGGAAACTGTACGCCTTGAAGTGGAAACTTTTCACTTCTTGGAGCGGACGCCACCAGCAAGACCCAGTTAACTGCCCAGTTGGTTCAGTGCTGGAGTTCCTGCAGGATCGGCTATCCGCAGGGTTATCCCACTCCACCTTGAAGGTCTACGTGGCGGCCATTGTGGCCTACCACGCCCCTCTTGGTGGTCTTTCCGTGGGTAAGGACCCCCTTGTTACACGTTTCCTCTGCGGTGCATTGAGGCTGAGGCCTCCGGTACGACCTCGTGTCCCTACTTGGGACCTGTCGGTGGTGTTAGAGGCTCTCTGCAGGCCTCCCTTCGAGCCTATTGAGGAGATCTCTGACAAGCTTCTTTCTTTAAAAACTGTCCTTTTGCTTGCTCTTTCTTCTCTAAAGAGAGTTGGGGATCTTCAGGCCCTTTCTGTGGCCCCTTCTTTCCTGGACTTTGCTCCAGGCCTCTCTAAAGCCTTTCTCTACCCTTGTTCCGGTTACGTTCCTAAGGTCCCCTCCTCTACACCACGGCCCGTTGTACTTCAGGCCTTCTGTCCTCCCCCGTTCCGGGATCCTGACCAGCAGAAGCTTAACTGTATGTGTCCGGTGCGGTTGCTGGACACATACGTCCACAGGGCTGCCAGGTGGAGAAAGTCAGACCAACTATTTGTCTGTTTTGGCCCCCCTAAGAGGGGTCTTCGCGCTTCTAAGCAATCACTCAGTCGCTGGATCGTGGACGCAATTTGTTTGGCGTATGAGGCCTCTGACCTCCCTCCTCCTTTAGGGGTCAGAGCTCATTCGACCCGGAGCATGGCTGCCTCCAAGGCCTTTCTTGCTGGGGTTTCAATGCAAGATATTTGTAACGCGGCGGGGTGGTCCACGCCCCTTACTTTTGTAAGGTTTTATGACCTTGACCTTCGGGTCTCCCCGGGTTCCTCGGTCCTTCGTCCTAGCACCTCCTAGGCAGGGACTGGGGTCTGGCGGCGTGGGCATCTCGTTCCCCTAGCGTTTCAACGCGGCTCGAGTTCTTGAAGGGGAACGTCTCAGGTTACGTATGTAACCCTGGTTCCCCGAAGGGAACGAGACGCCGCGTCTCGTGGCCATCCTCCTGTGTCCCTGCGAGCGCTGCTTCTCTCCTGGAAGCTGTCGCTCGTTCTGGCGCACGTGCTTTTATGCTTCCTGGTCAGTGACGTCACCCGCCTATGACGTCTCGTTCTTCCATTGGTTTGATTGCACACGTGATTCAGAGCGTGGTCACGCTGAAGCGTTCCCCTAGCGTTTCGACGTGGCGTCTCGTTCCCTTCGGGGAACCAGGGTTACATACGTAACCTGAGACAATTTAAAAGATGGATAGCCAGATGAATGAACTGACTTATTAAATTTATGTTTTTATTTTAGGTAGAGAAAACGCCACTCAGAAGTATGTCTATGTATCTCAGGGAAGGCCCTGGACTGGAGCTCAGAGCTACTGCAGAGAGAAATACACAGACCTGGCCAGTGTGAGAAATGAGACAGAGCGTCAACAGATACTGACCATTACACGTAATTATGGGTATTATTATGGATATACTGTATGGATTGGTCTGTACAGAAACAGACTGTGGTCAGATCAGAGCAGCTCTAGCTTCACATATTGGCTGCCATACACTCAAGGTGTTGCTGCACAACCAGATAATGGTGCAAATGTCCCAGGACTGAATGGAGCTCAACACTGCACAGCTGTGTCTTTACAATACTTTGGTCAGTGGACAGATGAGAACTGCTTTGCCAGTTTGCCTTTCTTCTGTTACAGTGGTGAGCAAATATACCTGCTTTAATGAAATAAAAGAATAATCAGGCTGTTGCACTCAAAAACAAGAAAATGCGATGTAAATGTGGATTCTGTAAAATAAACGAAAATGCATAATGAGTGTAGCAAGTGATACTTCTGCTAAAGTTTTGCTAATGCAAGCCTTCTGTCTGTTTTTTTCTGAACCTGATCATCATCATATCGACCCACCTATTCAGACGTGTATGGTATGTTTAAGTACTGTATATATGTGATCTGCTTGTTTCTGCTGATTTAAATGTATAATGCACTGTAAAAGATTTTGGAGGTCTTGGTCTTTTATGTTTACATGATTTAATTGAGAATGAGAAAAAAAATCAATATAGCAAGTTAACTTGTTGAATTTTGACCTCTAAAATCTTTTACAGTGTGTAATAATTGTTCATTTTAACACCTGACCTATTCCATCTTTTTTTTTCTTTTTTTTTTACTGACCAGTGATGGGAATGCGAGTAGAAGTTACAAGTCTAGAAAATTTGTCAAAGTCTCAGATTGAAGAGCTTGTGATTATACAGGTATGTAAAAGTCAATATGACTTATTTACCTACATTAATAAATATTTACCATTGCATCTTACATTTTATTTACTTTCTTGATACTACATATGATTTTCTATACCAACATTTCATTTCGAAAGAACTCTAGGCAACAGTGCAATAAATACTTTTAATTTTGAATAAATAAATTAAATACATTTGATACATGACTGACATATCAGTGCCTGATTATCATAAACCTCATATACTGTACTTTCAGTTACAAGAGGAGCTGATGAGGCTCGGACTTCCCAACAACGTCACCATGAATTTAAGAGGCTATCGGATGATCAATCCCTGACAGAGGATGTTCCAATAAACCTACCTATTAAACATTAGAATGATGGGAAATTGGGCTTATGCATATTTTAATCAATCGTTTTTTTTCATGTAAAGGCATATCAGGTGAAAACAGTAACATTATACTCAATATATACTCATTATATTATTTCAATGATTTTTGACATCATATATAGGATGATGGGGGATTTTGTGTTTGTTTTAAAGTTTTGCATAACAATGGTACTGAATGTTAAATAAAGTTTGATATTTTGAATGTCTCATTTGTTTACATGAAGGGGGTAGGGTTTATGACCTATACTGCAGCCGGACACCAGGGGGAGATTAAAATGTTTTGGCTTCACTTTTCAGGAATGTGTCTGGCACACTTGGTTTTAGCACACAACTTGAAAAACGAATATGTATGTGTCCATTGTTATCAGTGCCAATTGAAAAATATGGTCCCACTTACATCAAAATTAATCATTTAATACAATGTACTTGTGTACTTACGTGTATTTAAATTGTACTTTTAGATTTTAAAAATACCTGCATGTAATTACATCTGTAATTAATTTCTGTAAATACATTTAATAAATTACATTACACTGTTGACCCATCCCTTACACCTTAACCCACCCTTAAACCTACCCATACCACCAAACCTCTCCCAAACCTTACCCGTATCCTACATCAATAGCAGCAAAAATAGTTAAGGCCACTTAATATAAAGTGGGACCAAAAATATTATGCAATAGATACAGATTTGCTGGTATGCACAACAACTCTGCTGAAAAAAACAAAACAAAACAAAAAAAAAAACAATATGAACCATCACATAAATTCTAATGGTTTACAAATGCTTACTCAATACATAGATATTTGCTGGTGCACACTGTGCTGAAAAAAACAATAGTAACCATCACAGAAATTCTAAATGGTTTCCACTTAAAATACCATTACAAACTGTAATGTCACGCCAGCAGAGGGAGCACTCACCCATTGACTCTCTGTTACCGCTCCCTCTGCTGCTTCATAGGTTACTTCCTGTTTGGTGGCCATTTAAGGAGGCCTACACCAAACAGGCCCCGCAAAGTATTATTTTGCCTGTGCGGACTCTACCAAGCGTTTATCCTGTTTAATTGCCTTGTTTTTGCCTTTTCCACGGTTTTGTTTCATTATCATAGTTTTGTCTTGTTTTTTGCCATAGTTTTGTCTTGCTTCATTGCCATAGTTTTTGCCTGGTTTCATAGCCTTGTTTATTTGTTACTTTTGGACTGCTCACCGGTATTTGGACTCATTGCCGGTTTTACTGGATTACGCTTTTGTCTTGCCTTTGTATGACTGTTTGTTTGGAGATCGACCCTGCCTGTCTTGACTACACTGTGTTAAATAAAGCTTGCATCTGGATCTTACACGCTTCCGAAGAGTCCTGTTACAGAATACTTCGCCTACCAAAGATCCAGCGGCTTTTTTACACAGATCACCATGGATCCAGCATCACGCCTCTTCCGTCTCCGCCAAGGTAACCAGCCCATTGAAAACTATGTAGTCGACTTCTGCGAACTGTGTCATTTGGTGCCTTTTAGTGATGTGGTGCTCAAGGACATTTTTAGAGTGGGACTGAATGACCCCATTTGTTCTGGCCTGCCTGGAAGTAAAATTCACTGGTCTTTGGAGCAATATATTGACACTGCTTTGTTGCTTGTGGGATCATCATTTACTGTGGGGATCGCGGATGAGGGACCCCGTGAACCTTCAGTAATCACTAACCCAAAGCCTGCTCACGTCACACCTGCCAAGCCAAAGCCTGCTCAAGTCATGTCTGGAATTATTCAAGTAACGTCAGATCCCTATCATGCCATGCCTGCCAAGCCAAAGCCTGCTCAAGTCACATCCACCAAGCCAAAGTCTGCTCACGTCACGTCTACCATGTCACAGTTTGCTCATACCATGCCTGCCGCTCCAGGGCCTGCTCATGCCATGCCTGCCGCTCCAGGGCCTGCTCACGCCCTTCCAGAGCCTGCACCTGTCACGGCCGCCCTTCCAGAGTCTGCACCTGTCATGGCTGCCATCTCGAGCCAGTCCACAAGATGGCCGCCATCCCTAAGCCTGTTCACAAGATGGCCGCCATCCCCAAGCCTGTTCACAAGATGGCCGCCCTATCTGAGCCGCTGGCCAAGATGGCTGCCACGCCTGAGCCTCATCATGCCAAAATCATCTCATCCAAATCTCATCTCATGTCTGCCATACCCAAGGCAAGTCAAGTGATGGCTGATCCTCTGATGTCAAGTCAGGGCTGCACTTTCAGTGCCAAGTCAAGTGACAGCTGTGATTCCTGAGCCACGTCAAGTTACAGCTGTTGCTTCAGAGTCAAGCCAAGTCACAGCTGTTCTCCATGAGTCAAGCCAAGTCACAGCTGTTCTCCATGAGTCAAGCCAAGTCACAGCTGTTCTCCATGAGTCAAGCCAAGACACAGCTGTTGTTCTCCATGAGTCAAGCCAAGTTACAGCTGTTGTTCCTGAGTCAAGTCGAGTTACAGCTGGGTTGTCTATGTTACGCCAAACCACAGCTGATTTCCATGATCCAAGCCAAGTTACAGCAGATCTTCATGAGCCAAGTCAAGTTGCTGCTGTCTTCCCCGAGCCAAACCAAGCCACAGTTGATCTTCATGAGCCAAGCCAAGTTACAGCAGATCTTCATGAGCCAAGTCAAGTTACTGCTGTTGTTCCTAACCAAGTCAAGTCACAGCTGATGGCCTCCACTGACCTTCACAAGTCGGCAGGCCTCCCTGAGTCACGTCAAGTCACGGCAGACCCCCCTGAGTCACGTCAAGTCACGGCAAACCTCTCTGAGTCATGTCAAGTCACGACAGACCCCCCTGAGTCAAGTCAAGACATGACAGACCTTCCTGAATCAAGTCAAGAAACAGCTGCGCTCCTAACAGCACCTCTTCACGACATGGTTGCCAGTACAGGGCCTCGCCAAGCCATGGCCGTCCTGCCAGAACCTCACCAGGTCCCCTCTGACCTTCCAAAGCCACGTCATGTCTCAGCTGATCCTCCAGAGCCTCGTCACGTATCAGCTGACATCCCAAGCCACGCAGAGCCCACGCTCCCAAGCCACATGTCCACAGCGTCCACACCCTCAAGACCGGCAGGCATCCCACTATCTACTATGCTGCCTGTAATGGCTGTTGCCATTTTGAGCGTGTCGGCCAAACACTGCGCTCCAGAAGCCTCGTCTGACCACGAGTCTGCTCCAGAGGCCAGGTCTGACCACGAGTCTGCTCCTGAGGCCTCGTCTGTCCATGGGTCTGTGCCAGAGGCCTTTCCTGCCCACAAATTTGCGCCTATGCCTCCAGAGGTGTCAGGTCATGCTGTAGATCTTCCAAAGGAGGCGGCGTCCACCCATGAACTCACTGCCACGTCTAAACATGAGTCTGCGCTAACGTCCCCGGAGGTGGCGGCTCCGGCTGCAGAACCTCGTTTGGGGTCGGCGTCCTCCTATGAACTCTCTGCCCGCCATGTCACGGTCAAGAAGGCCAATCATGAACTCTCTGCCCATCATGTCAAGGCCAAGGAAGCCAAGGAGGCAAAGGAAACCGTCTATGAACTCTCCGCTCTGCTATGGATGTCACTAGTTCCACTGTGGATATCTTTGCTCCTGGCTGCTCTGCCTGCTCTGTCTGTCCCGCCATGGCTCCCTGTTCTGCCTGCTCTGCCTGCCTCGCCATGGCTCCCTGCTCTACCTGCTCTGCATGCCCCACCATGGCTGCCTGTTCTCCCTGCTCCACCATTGCTCCATGGCCCAGGTCCTCCAAGTTTCCACTGTCTGCTACTGCTCCACGGCACAGGCCCTCCAGTGTTCCACTGTCTGCCATTGCTCCACGGTCCAGGTCCTCGAAGGTTCCACTGTCTGCCACAGCTCCACGGCCCTGGTCCTCCAAGGTTCCAGCGTCTGCCACAGCTCCACGGCCCTGGTCCTCCAAAGTTCCACTGTCACGCCAGCAGAGGGAGCCCTCACCCATTGACTCTCTGTTACCGCTCCCTCTGCTGCTTCATGGGTTACAGGCCCCGCGAAGTATTGTTTTGCCTGTGCGGACTCTACCAAACGTTTATCCTGTTTAATTGCCTTGTTTTTGCCTTTTCCACGGTTTTGTTTCATTGTCATAGTTTTGTCTTGTTTTTTGCCACAGTTTTGTCTTGCTTCATTGCCATAGTTTTTGCCTGGTTTCATAGCCTTGTTTATTTGTTACTTTTGGACTGCTCACCGGTATTTGGACTCATTGCCTGTTTTACTGGATTACGCTTTTGTCTTGCCTTCGTATGACTGTTTGTTTGGAGATTGACCCTGCCTGTCTTGACTACACTGTGTTAAATAAAGCTTGCATCTGGATCTTACACGCTTCTGAAGAGTCCCGTTACACAAACATTACAAACCATCAACTTTTACCAATTAAAACCATTATAAAACTGTTTCCTGTGGTGTGTTTTGGGACATATTCCATTAGGATTTAGTGGTTTTAAGAAGCCACCTATAGAAGGTGACCAATTCAACCAACAGGCTACATTAGTTTCCATTAAAACCAATATTATACCTATTATAACCAGTAAAACCATTTTTTTTTTTTTCAGCAGGGATGTACTTTACAGAAATTCCTTAAACTTATTGTTATTGTTATTTTTTTTAACTTTGCACACATTAT
Source organism: Labeo catla (assembly GCA_012976165.1). Classification (NCBI taxonomy): domain Eukaryota; kingdom Metazoa; phylum Chordata; class Actinopteri; order Cypriniformes; family Cyprinidae; genus Labeo; species Labeo catla. The sequence goes on from VONZ01001720.1 coordinate 26,313, forward strand.
ATTTAGTTGTATTGAAAAAGTTTCAGTTTAACTAATTCAGTCTATCTTTTTTTACCCAGTTTTAACATTGATTTCTATGGATATCGGAACAAGAGAGCACCCAAATGGAAGACAGAACCCATCATGATGGCGTTCATTTGTTACTCGGGAAAATGGTGGATATAAATGTCAATTTTCAAACCTGTTTTTGACCCTCTGGTTTTAACATTCAGTTTTTAAGGGCATGTCTTTACATATGAAACAAGTACTATACATGTAGAAGTGTTGAAACACAATTATGATTACAGTTGCTGTGACTAACAAATAGTGAAAAGTGTGGTTTACAGTGTTATCTTTACCTTAACCAACAAAGTGCAGACACAATGTAAATAAAAGAGTCATTATATAGTGTATTCTCATGATTTCTTCACTGTCAGGAAAAATATGGGTAACACTTTATTTTGATAGTCCGCTTTAGACATTCTACTAACAGTAAGTAACTTTGCAACTGCATGTCAGCTAGCCATTAGAGTATTAGTAGACTTTCTGCTTAATATCTTCTAACACTCTTCTAAACATTGTAAGTATATGTCAACTTCTTCTACTAACCCCTAAACTAAGCCTAACAGTCTGCTCTGAGAGTTAGTAGACATGTAGTTGCAAACTAATGAGAATTAGTTGACATGTAGTTGCAAAGTTACGTACATGTAGTAGAATGTCTAAAGTGGACTATCAAAATAAAGTGTAACCAAAATATGCAAAAATAGACTGAGGTACAACTGCTTTTCACTGTGGTGGTGCCCTTAAAAAGGCAACTTTGGACCATATCTACCCCTAAAAGATATATGTCAATACCTTAAATACAGTACTATACATATTTTATGGGTAAATTGGGTACAATGATGTCACTTTGAATTACCTTAAAATAAGAATGACCTCAGTCTGTGTGTCTTTCAACAGTGTTCGGAAGCAATGTCTCAACTAATAGCGAAACTGTACGTGTAACTTCAAGAATAGCACTTTACTAGCTCACTATTGAGTAACGTAATGTCGCTTTTCAGTTTCAAAACTATATTAATGATAAAATTGTGAGGCAACACTGATAACAACTTTATGTGTGGACGTGTAAACGTCCGTTGTTAGTGGCTGACGTCTGTTTGATTTTAAAACTGAGAGATTTGTCAGATATGTGTGTGACAATCAAAAGCATGCCACAGATGATAATATTGGGACTGCAACATTCCTTTAAAATCATGATTTTTCAATGAGTCTACATTCATGTCAGTAGAAAGGGCACCTGTGAACGCAGACATAGCTTAGGTCACGTAGCACAGTATAAAATGTTTGCTGCATTTGTCATTTTATATATATATGTAACCGGGGAGGGAAAAATGACCTAATATGTAAGTGTTTAATTAAAATGAACAGCAGACATTACCAGGAATACATTTACAATATAGACACCGATACCTGTCCCATATAATCAGATTAGGACGCTGGCCCTTTAAGGTTTCAGCGAGTCAAGATCACATCTAAGCTTTAGCCTCGCGAGAGCGCGTGCGGGAGTAGCGCCTTGCCGAATATACTACGTTGTTTGTGTGTTTCGGAGATAAAAGTGAAATAAACGCCATAAAACGCCAAAAAGGTGGTAAATATTCACGTGTATTCACATAACATCCCACCAGGGAGTAGTATACAGAGGCGATTGTTTTGTGATCTGCAACAGTTGATGAGAACTGATTGTGAGCTCACGTGGAGAGTTTTATTCGCGTCTCAAGTATGTTGATGAATCATAGAGCGTAAGTGTTGTATTCGCTTATTTCATAATCTAATATGTTATGAAAATTATATTGTGTATACAGTGGGAAAACTATTTGCTGTGTAATAGTCCAGTAATGCCTTTTCCATCGATTATTAGAGGGGAGATATAGCGCGGAGTAGGCCTCTGTGAGATCTGGATTGTATTCATCGATCCAGGGTGAGTGATTATTGTTTATTATTAAAGTGTACAGTTCATGCAAGCATGTTGAAACATGTAATTTGGGTTTGTGTTGAATTACTTGTCTGTCAAATTCCAGATTAATCTGTGGTAAAGCTAATACTGTACTTCTGTGTGTAATCCAGTGATAATTTGAACAATGCATGTGGCCTTATGTGTGCATCTGTATTATTTATTTTTAGGTGTGTAAAGGCCACTACCGTTGTCTTTCTTTTTTTTTCCTTTTTTTGTTGTCTTTAAATGCCACACTGATTGTTTAATTTCTTGTTTTTGTACTTTTGTACTTTGAAGGGAGGAAACTAATTCCCATTTTATTTTTATTGCTGAATATTTTTGCTCTATTTTGTAACGAAATAAACCCCCAAAAGAGCCAAAGCTATCCTTAATGCTGTGTCCCAGTGATCACAGTCGAGAATAAAAGACCCCAAGTTGAAGTGTTTGCCTGTGTTCGGCTCTTTGTTGGGCAGTAGGCCATCGGCTGGCGACACCTATTTTTGGTACCAGGAGTGGGGTTCTCCTTGATAGCTTTTGGGGTTTTTGTTTGGTTTGTGGCATACAGTGGCTGATATAGACAACGGTAGTGGTGAAGAGGAGTTTTGTTAATGACAGCTGGTGCAGCGTCCCTGGAGAGTCGTGGAGGAAACGAGGTGCTTGCTGGTGTTCCGGAATAGGAAGGAGTTCACATTGTCGCTGAGGGTGAAGTGGACATCGGAAGACGGACACTTTCAACTGACGTCGGTCGCAAGCTGGTACTGTTGTGTGACTTTGTTGCTTTTAGAGCTATAGAGACTGCATCGGGAAATGGATCAGGACCCAATTGTGCCCAACGCTCATGCCGGACCCAGCCAACCCGTGGATGGTGCTGAGGCTGTGGATCATGACGGAGGTAACCCAGTGGCACAGCTACAGTCACAAATTTTGGAACTGGGCCAAAAACATGACCAAGTACTGTCTGCTCTCGCCAACATGAGTAATGCTGGTACCAGATCTTATGTGTACATTCCAAGAGAGCGTCAGATTGTTCCATTCAGTGGTGACTGTTGTACAGATAACCAAACTGTAGATGAGTTTATTGATGAGATTGAAAGAGTCATTCGAGTTCGGGGTTTAAACAGTGCAGATCAGGTAGACTTTATCCTCTCTCATTTAAGAGGTTCAGCGTTAGATGAGATAAAGCTGTGTATGGGGGGAGAGATGAAACAGCCTCAAGAGCTCTTTTCGTATTTAAGGGGAGCTTTTAGAGAAAAACGCACAACACCGCAGCTGTTACATGCCTTTTACGCTCGCCGGCAATTAGATGGGGAAGATTTTCGAGACTATTCTCATTCGCTGTCCCAGCTGTTGAATGCTGCCCTCCAACAGTCATCCAATATTGTGTCTGATCCCCGGTTAACGCTCAGAGACCAGTTCATTGAAGGGGTGCGTGACCCTACTCTTCGCAGAGAACTACGCAGGTTTGTGAGAGAGCGGCCACACTGTACATTGTTTGATGTCCGTGATGAGGCTATGATGTGGTGCGTGGAAGACAAACCTCGCAGTGCTAATGTTGCTCGAAGTAGGAACATTGTGGGTGCGGTTTCGGAGCAGGCCAACTCAAACTGTACAGTGCCCAATGAACTGGCTGTAACCTTGCAGGAGGTGGTTAAAGTTATTACTCAACAAGGTAAAGCAATTGGTGAGCTCACTGATGCTGTGCGTGAGCTTACCATGCAGAAAACCAGTGTTCCTGGCAGGAGTACAAAGCCTAAATTCAGGCCAAAGTATACTGACGATGGTCAGCCAATCTGCCTGAGGTGTGAGGGAGTGGGACACTTAGCTCGAACCTGCACAGCATCACATGGCTCAAAATCCCTGTCCAGCTCCACCTCAGCAGCTCCAGTGCCGGGAAACGGGCTCCCTCCATTGCAGTGAGCCGGGCAATGCGAGGAAGGCCTGAAGGCTCAAACAGTGGCCCACTGACCAAAGAAAGATTTCTTGAGCGTGCAATAGGCACATGTCCAGAGGTAATTGTTCACATTGGTGGTGAGCCTGTTCGTTGTTTGTTGGACACAGGAAGTAACGTAAGCACACTTACTGAGAGTTTTTTTAAGGAGCATCTCCACGGTGAGGATAGAGACATTCACCGCACAGCGAAGTGGCTCAAGATAACTGCAGCCAACAAGTTGCCTTTGCCGTATCTTGGGTATGTGGAATTAGATATCCAAGTTATGGGACTGACTATACCAGAGTGTGGATTCCTGATAGTCAAGGATGGGGACATTCCAGAGACAGACTCGACACCACCTGGTGTAATAGGAATGAATGTAGCTCAGAGATGCAGACAGCTAGTTATCTCTGAGTTTGATAACACGCTAGGAGGTCACTTGGACTCTGTGTGGAGGGAAGCTTTCCATCGAGTACAGGAGGTGGAGCTCATGGAAAAGGTTTCAATTGCCCGAGTAAGTGGCAAACACAAAGCCTACATACCAGCATCGTCCGTTGCCACTGTTTATGTCAAAGTCCACAAAAGGCCAGCAGGAAGTGATATTTGGGCATTGTTTGAGCCAGCAAATGGGCCCTTGCCTGGAGGGTTGGTCCCAGTCCCAACCTTAGTGCCACCTCATAGTAAGGTGTTTCCTGTACAGGTGGTGAACTTTTCATCAGAAGATGTTTGGGTACCTTCTAAGACTCGGGTGGGTGTGCTTGCCAGATGTCAATGTGTGGAAAGTAGCCCCTGTGAGGTGAGGTTTCACTGCATGTCTGCTGACCAGGAAGGGGAGAGTGTTGATCAGGACAGTAGACAAGAGGCTGACAGGGACATGGGACACCTGCTAGATGAGCTGCAGATAGGAGGTACGCCAGGGCAACAGGCAGAACTATCTGTACTCCTGAAAAAATATGCTGATGTGTTTGCATTCTCTGAAAATGATCTAGGTTACACGGACAAAGTGAAACATGAGATACCTTTGATGGATGATACGCCAGTCTCTCAACCCTACCGACGCATACCTCCGACCCAGTTTGAAGAAGTCAGGGAGCACATTTCCAAGTTATTGAGAAAAGGGGTCATACATGAGAGCTCCAGCTCTTATGCCTCACCAATCGTGCTAGTGCGCAAAGCTGATGGGAGCCTCAGACTTTGCGTGGACTATAGGAAGTTAAATGCGAAGACCAGACGTGACGCTTTCCCCTTACCTCGCATAGATGAGAGCCTAGATGCGTTGGGGGGGGCAACGATTTTTTCGACGATAGACCTTGCAAGTGGGTATCATCAAGTTTCCGTACTTGAGAAAGACCGTCACAAGACTGCATTCATCACCCCGTTCGGGCTATACGAATATCACCGCATGCCCTTTGGCCTTTGTAACGCGCCAGCAACATTCCAGCGCCTTATGCAATCTATTATGAGTGACCTGGTGTTTCACATTGCCCTTGTGTACCTGGATGATTTGTTGGTGTACTCGACTACCTTCTCAGATCATCTGGTGAGATTAGAAACCGTGTTCAAAAGGCTGAGGGATACTGGGCTAAAAATCAAGGTGGGGAAGTGTCATTTCCTGCAGTCGGAGGTCCGGTTTCTTGGACATCGAGTCTCGGCTCAGGGAGTAAGCACGGACCCTGACAAAGTAAGCGTGGTTAAGGAGTGGCCAATACCCAGCACCTTAAAGGAGCTCAGGTCATTCCTGGGTTTCTGCAGTTATTATCGAAGGTTTGTTGAGGGTTTCTCTCAAATTGCTGGTCCACTGCATGAAGTAGTTAATGCCTGTCTCAGAGGGAACGGTTCTATTAGAGTAGAGCAGCTGTTTAAGCAGTCTTGGTCTCCCCTATGTCAGTCCGCTTTTGAGCAACTTAAAGAGAGGCTGACTAGTGCTCCAACACTTGGGTACCCAAATTTTGACCTCCCGTTTGTTTTAGAGACAGACGCTAGCAACCTTGGTTTAGGTGCCGTCTTATACCAATATCAGGAAGGGAGAAAGGTTGTGATTGCCTATGCAAGTAGAAGGTTGCGCGGGGCGGAACAAAACGATCGAAATTATAGTAGTATGAAGTTAGAGCTTTTGGCCATGAAGTGGGCGGTAACCGAAAAATTTCGAAGTTACCTGTTGGGGTCAAAGTTCACTATAATCACTGACAATAACCCCCTCTGCCACCTCACAACCGCCAAGTTAGGGGCAATTGAACAAAGATGGGCAGCTCAGCTGGCTGTTTTTGATTTCGACGTAAAGTACCGTCCCGGGCGATGTAACACAGCGGCAGATGCACTCTCTAGGAGGCCAGGATTGGATGAGGTGGAGCCTGAAGGAGAGGACCAAGAGTATGATGGGTGCATTGCCCTTTGTAATTCACTCAGGACAGGGACAATTCTGGGACCAGATCTGGTGACAGCGGGGATTGAGTGTTGCCAAGTTTGGCAGCTGCAAGCATCTGGGGCAATCGAAGATGACGGGGGCTGTGAGAACACCCCTACCCTGCCAGGTTACTCCAAAGTCGAACTCTGTCAGTTCCAGGAAACTGATCCAACTCTCAGCATGTTTAAGAAGTTCTGGAGCAGGAAGAAAAAGCCGACTCACCAAGAGAGGATAGAGTTGTCCAAGCCAGTGCTGTCCTTATTAAAACAGTGGAAGAAAATCAGAGAGGAAGATGGACTCTTATATCGTGTAGCTGAAGATGTTCACATTGGAGAGTGCCATCAGATGCTGTTACCTGCATGCTTGACTGAGCAGGTTCTCAAAAGTGTACATGATCAATTAGGGCACCAAGGCATAGAACGAACTCTTAGCTTGCTAAAACAGAGGTGTTTCTGGGGGGGTATGTATAAGGATGTTGAAAACTGGGTGAAAAATTGTCAGAGGTGTGTGTTGGCGAAGGTGCCTCAGCCGAAGATCCAAGCGCCTTGGACACCGTTCTTAGCTTCACGACCACTGGAAGTTATTGCAGTGGATTTTACTACCTTAGAACCGGCTGCAGATGGGCGGGAGAATGTCCTTGTGGTTACAGACGTGTTTACCAAATTTAGTCAGGCATTTGCAACCCGTGATCAAAAGGCGGAGACAACGGCGAAGATTCTGCTAAAAGAATGGTTTTTGAAATATGGAGTGCCTCAACGCCTGCATTCCGACCAGGGTAGAAATTTCGAAAGTGCCATCATTGCTGAACTTTGCAGGTTCTACGGAGTAAAGAAAACACGCACCACGCCACATCACCCACAAGGAAACCCCCAATGCGAGAGGTTCAATAGAACCCTCCATGACCTCTTACGAACACTCGCACCAGAGAAAAAACGCAGATGGCCGGAGCACCTAGCGGAGCTTGTCTATGCTTACAATGTCACACCACATTCCTCCACGGGCTATTCACCATACCATTTGCTGTTTGGCCTCCAGCCCCATCTTCCAATCGATGCCTTGCTGGGTCAAGAACCCGATGCTGACCAGGGACAAGACTGGCTGAACGCACACAAGGAAAGACTCCGTGAGGCACATTTACGGGCAAAAGAGTATGCTGAGAAAAAAGCAGCTGACAGAGTAGCACAGCAAGAAGAGAAGGTGTATTGTCCAGCAGTGGAGGTGGGACAGCATGTGTACCTCCGCTATCGACCCCCAGGGAGGAACAAAATCCAAGATGCATGGTCGTCCACCATGTATAAAGTGGTAGAGGTCCAGGGATCGACATACGCTGTGCAGCCAATAGAAGGAGGACAGATTAAGAGGGTGCATAGATCCAACCTTAGGCCTTGTGTGAATAAGGGTCCAGTGCCAGCACCAAGGATTCGAAAACCATCTGTTAGGGACAAACCTACCTCTGTGTTGGAAAAGGAGGTTCCCCCACTGGATGTAGAGTGTGTGCTGGTGGAAGAGGTCCAATCTCCAAAAGAAGCACCAGTCCTTAATGCTGCCCTGGAAAGACGAGAATCACCTGTTGTTCAATCTGAAAATATTACTGGAGATCAGAGGGAAGAAACGGATGAAGCTGCTTCTCCAGAATATGAGAGTGGAGAGGTTTCTAATGAAGCTCTGGAAGAAGAGACAGAGTTTGTTCAGTCAGAGTCGAAAGGTGTTGATTTACCTGCAGAAGTGCCTGTGTTGAAGCCTGTACCTGTACCTAGAAGGAAAACAGAAAGTAGTATCCAGTTAAATGTACCATGTCCTGAACCCCGAAGGACACAGAGATCAACAGCTGGGGTGCATACAAATCCTAATCGTTTACCTAAATCAGCATGTAATTCATTGACCTTGAGCCCTGATGTGCTTTCCCAGGTATTAGCGGGAATAGTTCTGTACACTTCAGGAACACTTCAGGGAGAGCTTGAAGAGTAAGCTGTGTTCGTAGTCACCGAGGACGTTGACTATCAGCAGGGGAGAGTGTAACCGGGGAGGGAAAAATGACCTAATATGTAAGTGTTTAATTAAAATGAACAGCAGACATTACCAGGAATACATTTACAATATAGACACCGATACCTGTCCCATATAATCAGATTAGGACGCTGGCCCTTTAAGGTTTCAGCGAGTCAAGATCACATCTAAGCTTTAGCCTCGCGAGAGCGCGTGCGGGAGTAGCGCCTTGCCGAATATACTACGTTGTTTGTGTGTTTCGGAGATAAAAGTGAAATAAACGCCATAAAACGCCAAAAAGGTGGTAAATATTCACGTGTATTCACATAACATCCCACCAGGGAGTAGTATACAGAGGCGATTGTTTTGTGATCTGCAACAGTTGATGAGAACTGATTGTGAGCTCACGTGGAGAGTTTTATTCGCGTCTCAAGTATGTTGATGAATCATAGAGCGTAAGTGTTGTATTCGCTTATTTCATAATCTAATATGTTATGAAAATTATATTGTGTATACAGTGGGAAAACTATTTGCTGTGTAATAGTCCAGTAATGCCTTTTCCATCGATTATTAGAGGGGAGATATAGCGCGGAGTAGGCCTCTGTGAGATCTGGATTGTATTCATCGATCCAGGGTGAGTGATTATTGTTTATTATTAAAGTGTACAGTTCATGCAAGCATGTTGAAACATGTAATTTGGGTTTGTGTTGAATTACTTGTCTGTCAAATTCCAGATTAATCTGTGGTAAAGCTAATACTGTACTTCTGTGTGTAATCCAGTGATAATTTGAACAATGCATGTGGCCTTATGTGTGCATCTGTATTATTTATTTTTAGGTGTGTAAAGGCCACTACCGTTGTCTTTCTTTTTTTTTCCTTTTTTTGTTGTCTTTAAATGCCACACTGATTGTTTAATTTCTTGTTTTTGTACTTTTGTACTTTGAAGGGAGGAAACTAATTCCCATTTTATTTTTATTGCTGAATATTTTTGCTCTATTTTGTAACGAAATAAACCCCCAAAAGAGCCAAAGCTATCCTTAATGCTGTGTCCCAGTGATCACAGTCGAGAATAAAAGACCCCAAGTTGAAGTGTTTGCCTGTGTTCGGCTCTTTGTTGGGCAGTAGGCCATCGGCTGGCGACACCTATATATATATATATATATATGTTTGTAATGTTTGTAATGGTACAGTGCCCTCCACTAATATTGGCACCCTTGGTAAATATGAGCAAAGGTGGCTGTAAGAATACATCTGCATTGTTTATCCTTTTAATCTTTCATTCAAAAAATTCACAATATTCTAACCTATCATTTAAGTAAAACCATGGAAAGCAGGGGGAAAATCTCTTTATGAAATAAATGTTTTTCTGTAGTTCATATTGACCACAATTATTGGCACCCAATTATTGCAATGTCCTTTATTCAAGATAACAGCTCTGTGTTTTCTTCTTTAATGCCTGAAGAGTTTGGAGAACACCTGACAAGAGATCAGAGACCATTCCTTCATACAGAAACTCTTCAGATCCTTTAGTTTCCCAGCTCCATGCTGGTGCTTCTTCTCTTCAGTTCACCTCACGCATTTTCTATAGGGTTCAGGTCAGGCAACTGGGACGGCCATGGCAGAAGTTTCATTTTATGCTCAGTGACACATTTTTGTGTTGATTTTGATGTTTGATTTGGATCACTGCCCTGATGGAAGATCCAACCACAGCTTCTAACAGATGCAGTCAGGTTTACATTTTTTATCTGTTGGTATTTGCTAGAATCCATGATGCCATGTATCTGAACAAGATGTCCAGGACCTCTGGCAGGAAAATAAGCCCACAACATTAAAGATCCAGCAGTATATTTAACCGTGGGCATGGGGTACTTTTTGTACCAAACCTATCTTGAGTGTTTGCTGCCAAAAAAGCTCTTTTTTTTTAGTTTCATCTGACCAGAGAAGCCATTCCCATTTGAAATTCAAGTTGTGTCTGACAACTGAATATGCTGGAGTTTGTTTTTGGATGAGCAAGGAGGATTTTTCTTAAAACCCTCCTGAACAACATGTGGTGACGTAGGGGTGTTTGAATTTTTTTTTTTAGTCTTTTGGCCCCAAGACTCAACTATCTCTGCAATTCTCCTACTGTGATCCTTGGAGAGTCTTTGGACACTTAAACTCTCCTCCTCACCATGCATTAGGGCGATATAGACACACATCCTTTTCCAGGCAGATTTGTAACATCTTTAGTTGATTGGAATTCTTAATTATTGTCCTAATGATGGAAATTGGGATTTTCAATGCTTTAGCTCTTTTCTTACAGCCACTTTCTATTTTGTGAAACTCAACAATCTTGTTCTGCACATCAGAACTATATTATTTGGTTTTATTCCTTGTGATGGATGATTAAGGAAATTTGGCCTTTGTGCTCCTCATATTTATAATCCTGTGAAACAGGAAGTTATTGCTGGACAATATCATACTCCTAATCATTCTAGTGTGCTAAATAAATGCAAATATGAATGGGAATATACTTCAGAGATATTTTACTCATTATAATTTCTAAGGGTGCCAATAATTGTGCCCAACATGCATATGAGAAAAACATTTATTTTATAACGTACATTTCCCCCCACTTTTAATTGTTTTACTTCAATGAACGGTTAGCATTTTGTGAATTTTTTGAATGTAAGATCATAAAGATAAACAAAGCAGATTTATTTTCATAGCCGTCTTTGCTCATATTTACCAAGGGTGCCAATATTAGTGGAGGGCACTGTATTTGTAGCAGGGCTCACTGTGAGTTCACACACTGTAATGTTACGACTTGGCATCATGTTGTGTGACCAGTAAGTTTGATGATGCAGTTATTATCTCAGAACATCATCTAAGGTATTTCACTGTACATTTATTTTACTAGTAAACTTTTGACAGCTTTGACAACTCTCTAACAGCTCATAAACTATGTTGTCCTGCTATACAGGTATGAACATGTAATGTACAATACTCATAATGATTCATAAATACATGGACTTGGCAAGTAAAGTAAAGTGGGGCACACACTACAAGATAATCAAAGCCAGGATTATATTGATGGTTCTACAAGTTATTTAAACAGTTTTTGATAATAATAAAAAAAATATATATATTAATCAAGTCATTAATTATACACCTTCATGTCGTTCCAAACCTGCAAGACCTTTGTTGGTCTTTGAAACACAAATTAATATATTTCTGATGAAATCTAAGAGTTTTCTGACACTGCATAGACAGCAAAGTTGCCACGATGAACAAAGGTTTATAGGCAAGGTATAACATTGGCAAACAGGTATATAAGAGCGAGACACAAGAGTATTCCGTGAGGCAGGCGAGGGTTGATCAGCGGCGAACGTAATCCAAGGGATGAGGCAAACGGGTCATCCAAAAAGACAGGCTAGAGTTCGAGGGGCAAGCAGAGTCCAAAACGACAAGGCAATCCAGAAAAGTTGTCACTTAGTATAATTTAACATTTCAAGTTGAATAAACTTTTTTTGAGTTGACTGAACTTAAAATTTTAAGGCAGCCAGGTTACAAATTATTTTAAGTTGACTCAACAAATTGTTTTTTTACAGTGTACCGAGTTCAAATGTTTACCAAAAGTTTAGCAAAACCAGTTGTTGGTGAATTTTACAGCTCATGAAAGTAAGGTGAGGAGAGACTGACTTATCAAGCCCCCTTCACTGAACATACTGTAGCCTATTTAGGCCAATGTTAAAATCACATTATTAAAAAATCTAAGACACTTTTAAGATGCAAAGGAACAAACAAATGTCAATACACAGAATATGATATTGTCTTTTGTGCCATAGTCTTGTGAGAATGATATAACAACATACAGTACAAACAATTCCCACATACAGACATTCATATGGCCTTCATACATCCACAGGATCATAAGATGATTTGCTTCATTCATCCCTTACTGTGACTAGTTGGGCTGAGTGAGCGTGTACATGTCATTGTGGTTATGAAGTGGGCATCCTCTTTCAAAGGTTTCATCCAGTTAGTTTATATGGGTATGTGTGTGTAGGTCATATTTAAAGTATTTTTTGTGCTCAGGCAACTTAAAATCACTTTTAACAAGTTCTAAAGATATTGTAGATGGAATTAAGAACTTAGCCAGTGCACTTTCTTAAAGAGTATACAAATCAGTTTGCAGTGCACTAAGTTTGTGCTTAATGAAAGCATGGAATAACTGCATTTCAGTCTTGTGTATCCTGCAAGTTTCACGTGGGTGTGTTATTTTGATTTGTCATTTCTATTTCCTGATTTTTCAAGTTTTACTTTGGTAGACTTTTTTATTTTTTATTTTTTTTATTATTTTTTTAATATTATTATTATTTTTATTTTTTTGTATGAAAAGCTACTGTACAAATAGAATGGAAAGCTGCTAAACAGAAATTCATTCATGTATTCTTCAATTTACAGCATGTCTCATACTTTACTACTACTCATACTGCTTTTACTAAGGTGGTCTGACAGGTTTGTTTACGTTGTGTTAACATCTATAATTTTTACATTTCGGCTAAACCAAACCAAACTGGTAGCTAAGTTTGGGCAACCCAACAGGTTTTGTGATTTTAAAGAAGATCCCACCCACATTTTACAACAAATATAAAGACAGCCGCAAACATAAACGTATGAGCAGGACAGGGGACTTGAAGTCTTGAAATCCTAATGGTAAACAACAATTTTGACAAAACTGGTGTTTAATTACTTATTTAACACATGTATAAATGATCTTTTACAATAAACAGGCCTAATTTTCCTGCAGAGCCATGTTTTCACTGGTATTATTCTCAGGTATGGAACCTTTTACTTATTTTGAATATTTATCTTGGATATAACAACACAAAATACTTCTGTTTTTGGATTCTTGCTAAATTATTATGATTCTTCTGTGTATGTGTGTGTGTACTTCAATAGTAGCAAGAAAATCTGTTCTTTTCACATGCTTATTGTCACAAATTGATTTGTGACTTTGAAAGAGTGCAAAATGTCGAACGGTTCCCCTGCCATTCATGTTATTAAGCTCTGTATTCATGTTTCTTATATTAGAGAACAAAGTTGAAATTTACATTTAAGTTATAATTTAAATCACTATCTACAATCATAAAGACTCTTCCCTTTTTTTTTGTATAAAAAGCTAGTGCTGAAATTGAATAATAGCTGCTGAACATTAAAAAATATTTTATACATTATTCAGAGTAGAGCATGACTTTCACTTTATGCTTTTAAGGTAATCTTGACAATTTTTTTTTTTTTTATGTTAAGTTTGCTTTTTTTAAAAAAAAAAAAAAAAAAAAAAAAAAGTTGGTAGGTTTATTACAGGCCACCGAACAGGTTTTGTGATGTTAAAGAAATAAGTCACACCTACACTGATCATTTTACTATAGAGCTGCAACAATGAGATGAGTCATCTTTATGAAATTCCCAGTTATTCATTTCTTGTCTTCAGAATGTGCATTTCTTGTTTGTAATTCCACCACTGTAATTACAGTGAGGGTCACGGTTCGATATGTTTTCGGTAGAACAGAAAAACAAAAAACAAATCTACTATGCTAGATTTCTTTTCATTTATTTTAAACAGACAGTAGTACAAATTACAGTTTTTTCCATCTATATGCGAAAATACTAAATATTTTATCAAATTAATGTCATATGTAGGCTACAAAATCTGCAGTACATATACATACAAGAAATAAATACTTGAAATACATGTAATTTAGCTAACCGATACACACGGGGGGAAAACTGCGCGACACCTAACGTAACCTACCTTTGCTGAGTTTCAGTTCAGTTTTGTGACAGAAAGGAAACTCAAATGGCAGAAAGCGACATTCTGTTTGTTTTTTTTTTGTTTAAGTTGATCTTGCTGGTATGAGGAAAGTTTAAGTAATCGCATTGGTGCACACAAACAGGCGCGCAGATAGCACTAGGGACGGGGGGGACATGACCCCCCCAGATTCATAGTGACCCGATCCGTCCCCCTCACTGTCCTTGCCGCTGCCCCTTAATTATTGCCGCCACTGCTTCAGAATCAGTGGCAGGCTGACCAGGGCTCTAGACTCATTCTGTCCATTTGCAACTAACTTTCTCAGGTGGCCGCAGGAGCACATAAATTGGTCGCTTTTTTGGCTACAACTTTAATCAATGCATGCTGATTAACTTTAATCATAGTTTATAGTTATATGGTAAGGAAAGTGGTAAACCCTCAACCCGTACAGGTTTTTTTTTCATCAGTAGTATTATTTCTGGTTTGAATTTTGTGAATGGGAGTGCCTCTTTTGCTATAAGTCGGGCTTTAGACGCTAGCACTTTCGAATTCGCGATCTTGTCACGTTTTACAGGACATGGGCGTCGGAAGCAAAGTAAATGTGGGTGGGTCCTGCCCCTAAAAAATTTACGTGACAACATTGCAAAAGACGGCAGTTTAAACTCAAGTGGCGTAAGTGGTAAAGCGCCGCTTTTAACGCCGTATGGCTTGCCACAGGGCGCCATTAAAAACGCCGTTCTGATTGCATAAAAGCGTGTGTTACTTACAGCGTTTTCCTTGTAGTATAATGAGCCACGCCCGCTGATTTCCACAGCCAGTAATACTGAACTGTTCTCACCCAATCAGTGATGAACAGAACCAGACCAGACTAATTCACAACGGATCGTTTTAGCGGAAGTGCCTGTGAACTGATAGGAAATATTTATGTACAAAGTATCACTACTAACATTGAATATTGTGACTTTATCACACTTTAATGTACTTGATAATTACATGGACAGCATTTTAGCATATCAGCCCCATCTGAATGCTGCTGAATAACAAGATGTTATGTCAAGAGGAAGCTAAGCGATTGTCTGCGGTGCTGTCACGGCTTTCCTGACATAAACGAGCAACTGCATGCTGCTGAACTTACACAAATACACTGTTTTTAACGTATTTTAATATTTTTATTGTAGCGTCACTTTATTAGGATTAATCTCCAATCTGTCTACAATATGCTATCAAATAACTGCACACAGACCAGAGGATATGACTCGTCTAAGATGATCAGATCAATTACAGCTTGGTCTGTAGTTTGCTGTCATATGTGTTCAAATGAATAAATATAGATTGTTCAAATTAGCGGTAGGCTACCTAAAGCAAACAAGAATTGCAAAGTCCATTGTGTTTTTATTGACAAGTCTTGTTAATTGATCTTAAGTTTACTATTGTTCCTAATCAAATGATTAATTTTCTGAGTTATTACTTAATATTGAAGAAAAGAAAATAATAAAAAAAGAACAAAAAAAGAAGCCAATGCTTTGGCTTGAGTTTAAGTGATTTTACACTTCCTTTTTATTATTTTCTGAGATCTCTTGATTGCTCTGATGCCTCTGTATCCTCTTCCCTGGACATATGACTGATTTATGACTGATCTGAAATCAACATTTGGCATAGGCTTAGATATCTGTTTAGACCAATTCATGACTCCTGCTTTTCATTTTTTTTTTTTTTTATTTATTTATTTATTTTTGCATACTACATCCTGGGCTCTTGCCAGACTATTTGTGTTTCTAACAGTAGAAAACATGATGAACAGATTCAAAAGCCAAACTTTATAATATGTGTGATGAACACAGGAAGGTATTTTTTATACAGTTCATATTAGCTATATGTATGTAACATTTGTGGCATGTTTACATTTACAAGGTGACAAAGTTTTTGACAAGTGTTTAACAATTAAAAACGAACCATGCTGTAGGGAACTTTTTTACAACTCTTACGACTCAGGTTCCTTTTCCAGTTTCCATACTGTCTTTTGTCCTGTGACAACCACTCAGTGGCAACCACAACTTTTTCATGTTGAACATATGATATCACTTTTACCGTCTCTAAAACCTTATGACTGGTTTTGTGGTCCAGGGTCACATATGGACATTACACTGACAAGTGTAATTTCTGACTTAGCAGATTTCTTTTCCTAGTAACAGAAACATGCATTTTATGTAGCTTTGAAGCTATGGTATATGTACATGCACGATTAATCCTTAAAATATCGAGATCTCGATTCAAACACACACGCGATCCTATTTTTGAATGACAACGATTTAGCTATGTCTGTTAGGACTGTTTCACATCGCGAGTGTCAGTGAAGCGTGAAGCCCCGTTCACTGTAGCTCGATGTCGCGCTTGTTGCCGGAAATCGCCAGCTCTCCATTGAAATGAATGGGATCGCGTCGCTTTGTCGCTGCTTGTCGCTTGTACGGGGCTTTAATGAATCAGAGGGTCGGGGTAAATGTGAACACAGAAAGAGCAACACAAACAGTCTTTTTAACCACATTATAATCATTATTTCTGTGTTACAGACATTTAAATAATAGAGGTACTGGGATAAAAGATTATATTTTGTGTATAAACACTTATTGTCTACAGTAGCGATCAAAACGAAAGTATCTTAACATTTGTATGTCTTGTAACTCTTATCCTCTTCCGCCAGGAGGTGGCGACAACAGCCCGTTTTAAAAAACTATGTCATTGAATCATTCATTCAGGAGATTTCAATAGTCAAACAAGTCTTAATGAAATTAAACAATGACTCCTTCATTGAATGTTTTTTTTTTTTAATTTTGTTTAAATTAATATATGTTTTTAAAAGACTTAAGCAAAAAACATTTTGTCAGAACCACTAGTAAATTACGTTATTTTGTTTTCTAATTTTTTTTTCTCCAGAATCGTGAGAGAATCATGGTCTCCAATTTATTAAAAACAACTGGGATTCTCAATTTATATATATATATATATATATATATATATATATATATTTTTTTTTTTTTTTCTAAAAGTTCATTTTGTCAACTTTTGGAGAAATTAGCACATAAATAGGATCAAAGACAACATGCGAACTAAAAGACATAAACCTCTAATTTAGATCTAACTGTCAAGCTTTCTTATAAAACAATATTATGTTATATATTTATATGATATAAAATAAGGTAAATGTGTGATTGTAGATTTAGACAAAACACTTGTTATGACCAAGGAAAGAATGAAAAAAAAAAATATTGAGGAGTTTTGACCTCATATCTGGATACTTTTACATGTTGAGAGTCGGAGTTGTGTATTTGTATATCTTATGAATAAATAATTTTGGTTTATGGTGCTTTGTTGTTTGTACCTTATACTGATCATTTAAATGGTCAATTATCACTGCCATAATAGAAACAGACTTTCTTGTAGACTTCCAATGGCTGCGGTGCGCGTATGTCCGTTAAGTCCATGAGACTGTAGGGTGTCCCATTTGTCTTGTTAGCTTTCTGAATGCTGCTCGCAAATGCCCCCTTTGCGCCCTTGATGCAAAATCCGGAGTAGACTTAGTCAAAGCAGTGTTACATCACAAAAATGTGGACTTACAAGGATTTGGGACAGGTTCTCTATTGTCTGATAATAGACATAACTGAGATAGTATCATGCGATGTGGTCATGTGATCTCATCATAAGGCAACTTTTGTGTTTTCAACAGGTTTCTTTACTCTCACACTGTGTGCCCCTCAGTATGTCTTTGTGAATGAATCCAAGACTTGGGCAGAAGCTCAGAGATACTGTAGAGAGAAATACACTGATCTGGCCACTACTGAAAATCAGCAACAGACTTTCCAGTTAGTGGACACAGTGAATGATAAT
Organism: Labeo catla; assembly: GCA_012976165.1. Classification (NCBI taxonomy): domain Eukaryota; kingdom Metazoa; phylum Chordata; class Actinopteri; order Cypriniformes; family Cyprinidae; genus Labeo; species Labeo catla. The sequence goes on from VONZ01001720.1 coordinate 44,281, forward strand.
TCCATTGATTTGGCCTGGATTGGACTCTATGATGATCTGAACACTTGGAAATGGACTCTTGAGGACAGTGATTTCTTCAAGGTGGGAGAGAAAAACTTCAGGAACTGGTATAACCCAGGACCAGATAATAATGGAGGACAAAGTATGTGTGTTTACATAAATAATGGGATATGGTATGCAGCAAGCTGCTCCAATACAATTTATTCAACGGCCTGCTATGATGGTGAGCTGTTCTATTATAATGCATAAGATGGTGAATAAAACTGAAAACAACTAAACTATCCTTTCTCTAAACTAAATTTGATATTCAAAATTTTCAGGAAGAGAAAACGCCAGTGCAAGTTATGTTTTCGTTTACCAGTCTAAAACCTGGACTGAAGCTCAGAGTTACTGCAGAGAACATCACACAGACCTCGTCAGTATCAGGAATGAGGCTGAAAGCCAGAAGATCCAGTATTTATTACGGAATTCTCTACATAACAGTGTTTGGATTGGTCTATACAGAACCTGGTCTTGGTCAGATCAGAGCAACTCTTCATTTACTTACTGGAGCACATTGCAACCAGATACTGCTGGATCCTGCACTGCAGTGTCATTTAGTGACTCTGGGAAATGGACTGATGAAGACTGCAATAATGCTTTTCCTTTCTTTTGCAACAATGGTGAGTAGCTCTTAAAGGTTTTTCGCACCTAGGGCGATAACTATAACAATAGTGATAAAAATACACAGTACAACTATGACAACTATAAAGTTAACAGCAAAACTACAAGAATAATAAGGAACAATATCTTTGAAATCATTTTTAGAATGATTTTTCCAGCTGATGGATGACATAATCTTTAACAATTAGCCAATCAGAATTCACTTGAGCATTTAAAGTGGCAGACAACATAACTGCAGTGTGCTTATAATAAAAATAATTTTATTGTGCATTGGTGTGGACACTAATATAGGTATCATTACAGTTATAATTCTTGGTGTGAATGGTCCTTTAAAAGGTTAATAGTTCACCCAAAAAATGCAATACTGTCATAATTTATTCACCCTCATGTCATTCCAAATCTGTATTCATTTCTGTGTATCGTCTATGGAATGCAATAATAATAATAATATTAATAAAAACTCCGAATATCTTCTTTGATGTTCTACAGAAGAAAGAAATGTATTTAAAGACATTTATTTTGTAACACCATGAGGGCGAATAAATGAAGACAGCATTTTTTTTAACATATGTTCATTAATATTTTCTAGCATCTACCCCATATTGCATCAATTTGACATACAGACATACAGTTTCATTAGAGTTATATACTGAAAATCTGGGTTTTAAAGTCTAATCTAAATCTGCAAATAAACTAAGCTTTTAGAATTTATGATTGTAAAATAAATGTTATGATGTTAAATACACTGATCATGTGAAGTCCTTTGTACAAAGCACATGCACATGCTTTTTGGATCATCTCAAATCATGTTTGAGAACATGATCATAAGGTTTGACACAAGTTCACGCAGTTCATCCAGACTGATGTCATTAAAGTAAAAGAAAGATAAAACTACATATTTTTATATTTGTGTCCATTTTTCAATCTAACTTTTTAGTCAATGCTGGGCATACCAATTATCCAGTAAATACTTCATTAAATGTAAAAAATCTTTGGTAGCAGTCTCAGATTTTGGACTCTGCTGAATTCATCTGAAACATTTAGGATAGTTTCATATATTCAACACACACACATACATAAAACTTAATTTGTTTCCTCTCATGACAGCAACATCATCAGCCCATCGCTATCACTTTGTAAATGAGTCTAAGACCTGGACTGAAGCTCAGAGATACTGCAGACAGAATTACACTGATCTGGCCACCATTGATAACATGGAGGAAATGAACAGGCTGATTAACACAGTTAATGGGAGTTACAATGGTTCAGCCTGGATTGGACTGTATGATGATGTGAACAGCTGGAGATGGTCACTGGAAGACAATGATTTCTATCAGGAAGGAGAGAGAGATTTCAGGAACTGGTACCATGAACCAGACAACAGTGGGGGGAATGAACTGTGTGTTTACCTGGATTATTATGGAAAATGGTATGATAGGTCATGTAACGACGCACTGGAATTTGTTTGCTATGATGGTAAAGACATTTAATTTTTTTATAAATGAGATTTTTTTTTTTTTCGGTTAGAGCCAATGTGCATATACATTTGTCATATTTCATATCTCAGGTACAGTGAATGCCACACAGAGTTACATTACAATCTATGACAAGAAAACCTGGTCAGAGGCTCGTAGATATTGCAGAGATCATTACACAGATCTCGCCAATGTGAGAAATCAAACTGAGAACCAGAGGATCCTTGAGACAGCAAGTGTAGGAGTCTGGATTGGACTGTATAGAAACAGGGTTTGGTCAAACAGTCAGAATACCAGCTATCAAAACTGGACGCCGCGAATTTCTGAGTTACAAGCGCAACCAGATAATGGCAATAATCAAAATTATGTACATGGATATCAGCGCTGTACTGCGGTGTCATTCACATATTCAGGCCGATGGACAGATGAGGTCTGTGTATCCAGCATGCCTTTCTTCTGCTACAGCAGTAAGTTCACTTGCTTTTTTGGATGCCATTATTCGGCAGGAATAAGAAAGAATTTCTCCAACATAAAAGATTTAATTTGGATAAATATACAGCATATGTAATATGTTTTATAAACAATCCATTTTATTTGCTATGCAGTCATAACAGGAAAATAATTAATTAACAACTAATTTGTACAATGACAATTAGCTCACAATATCATGGTTTATCGGTACATCAGTGACCAGCTCATGGCAACTTTTTTTTTCTGTGCTGTAAAACAATTCACAGGAACCTGTGCACAATCTTCATGTACCCGTCAGTATCACTTTGTGAATGAGTCTAAGACCTGGACTGAAGCTCAGAGATACTGCAGACAGAATTACACTGATCTGGCCACCATTGATAACATGGAGGAAATGAACAGACTCATTAAAACAGTACGTGGCACTTTCTATGGATTAACTTGGATTGGACTCTATGATGATATGAACAGCTGGAGATGGTCTCTAGATAATACAGCATTAGAGGGAGGTTTTAAAAGCTGGAATGTTCAGGAACAAGTGAACCCAGGTGGACAGAGTCTGTGTGTGTACATGTCATACCTGGGAATATGGAGTGAATTCTTGTGCTACTATAGATACTATTTTGTTTGTTATGATGGTAAGAACAGCTTTTGGAATTGTAATTAGAACAAAATATTTATAGTTACATCATATATGACATCACATATGACTCAAATTGTTTCCGTACAGGAAGAGTGAATGCTAGTACAAGTTATGTGTTGGTTTACGAGTCCAAAACCTGGACTGAAGCTCAGAGTTACTGCAGAGAACACCACACAGACCTTGTCAGTATCAGGAATGAGACTGAAAACTACAGGGTTCAGTCATTAATTCCATATTATTCGGACGTTTGGATTGGACTGTATAGAACCAGATCTTGGTCAGATCAGAGCAACTCTTCATTCAGTAACTGGAGGACAGGACAGCCAGATAATGCTGGAAACCGTGAATACTGCACTGCAGTGTCAATTAGTGACTCTGGGAGCTGGACAGATGAAAACTGCAACACTGCATTACCTTTCATTTGCTACAGTGGTAAGTAGATCTTTACACCAAAAAAAACAAAAAAAAACCTTGTGCCATTTTTAAACATTGAGACAAAGTAACAAAAAAGAATAAGACATATTATTATACAACAAATTAAAGGGAATGATAAAATGAATGTGTGTCTTGATTAAACATGTTTAGTTGTATCATTACATTTTTCTCCCCCTTGACAGTATCATCATCATCCCGACAGTATCACTTTGTGTCTGAGTCTAAGACCTGGACTGAAGCTCAGAGATACTGCAGACAGAATTACACTGATCTGGCCACCATTGATAACATGGAGGAAATGAACAGACTCATTAACACAGTTAATGGGAGTTACAATGGTTTAGCCTGGATTGGACTGTATGATGATGTGAACAGCTGGAGATGGTCACTGGAAGACAATGATTTCTATCAGGAAGGAGAGAGAGATTTCAGGAACTTTCATCATGAACCAGACAATGCAGGGAATGAACTGTGTGTTTACATGGATTATAATGGAAAATGGTTTGATTCTTCATGTGACAGTCATTTCAGATTTGTCTGCTATGATGGTAAGATGTTCCAACTGATTTTTTTTTGTACATTTTGATTTTCCATTTGGTAAAACACTAGATGCTCAGCCAAAGTCTCAACAAACGTCTTTGTCGTTGTGGTGAGATCTCTGGAAGTCTTGGCTTAGTTGGCCTCGGTCAAAAACCCAGTGCACCACCCAAAGCATCAGGTTTACAGGGTGTCTTGCAGATGCAAGCAGGCACTTGTAGCAAAATAAAGATTTTGAGTGTTCATGTTGTTCACTTCAAAATAATTGTAAATGTCAGTGTATTGTAGATATAAATGTATGCATTTAAAAGATGGACAGCAACATGAATGAACTGACTTATTAAATTTATGTTTTTATTTTAGGTAGAGAAAATGCCACTCAGAAGTATGTCTATGTATCTCAGGAAAGGACCTGGACTGGAGCTCAGAGCTACTGCAGAGAGAAATACACAGACCTGGCCAGTGTGAGGAATGAGACAGAGATACTGAGCATTACACATAGTGATGGGTATAATAGTAATAGTTATGTATGGATTGGTCTGTACAGAAACAGACTGTGGTCAGATCAGAGCAGCTCTAGCTTCACATATTGGCTGCCATGGACCCAAAGTGTTGCTGCACAACCAGATAATGGTGCAAATGTCCCAGGACTGAATGGAGCTCAACACTGCACAGCTGTGTCTTTACAACATTTAGGCCAGTGGACAGATGAGAGCTGTTTTGCCAGTTTGCCTTTCTTCTGTTACAGTGGTGAGCAAATATAGAATAAACATCAGGCTGTTGCACACAAAAACAAGAAAATGTAGACGTAAATGTGGATTCTGTAAAATAAAAAGAAAGTCTGCATAATGACTGTAACATGATACTAAGTTTTGCTAATGCAAGCCTTCTGTTCTGTCTTCTTGTTTTTTGCTGAACCTGATCATCAGCAAATCAGCCCACCTATTCAGACATGTATGGTATGTTTAAGTACTGTATATATGTGATCTGTTTGTTTCTGCTGATTTCAATAAATAATGCACCACAAAAGATTTAGGAGGTCTTGGAGTTTTATGTTTACATGTTTTAATTGAGACTGAAAAAAAAAAATCAATGAAGCAAATTCATTTAAAATGTTGAGTTTTGACCTCTAAAATCTTTTACAGTGTGGGTGTAATAATTGTTCATTTTAACACCTGACCTGTTCCATAATTTTTTCCTTTTTTTTCTTCCCACTGACCAGTGATGGGAATGAGAGTTAAAGTTACAAGTCTAGAAAGTTTGTCAGAGTCTCAGATTCAAAAACTTGTGATTATACGGGTATGTAAAAGTCAATATAACTTATTTACCTACATGAAAAAATATTTGCCATTGCATCTTATATTTTACTTAGTTTATTGATAGTACATATGATTTTCTATATCAACATTTCATTTCAAAAGAACTCTAGGCATCAGTGCAATAAATACTTTTAAATAAATATCTTTTAAAGAAATGCAATAAATTTGATACAATATGACTGACATATCAGTGCATGATTGTCATAATACTCATATACTGTACTTTCAGTTACTAGAGGAGCTGATGAGGCTCGGACTTACCAAAAACGTCACCATGAATTTAAGAGACTATCGGAAGATCAATCCCTGACAGAGGATGTTCCAGTGGATCTATTATATCAGTGAAGGGCTTTGTATCAAAATGATTGTAGCTTGAATGTAACATTAGAATGATAGGAAATTGGGCTTACAGCACAGCTGTACATAGTTTAATCAATATTTTTTATGTAAATGCATAACAGATGAAAACAGTAATATTATATATACTCATTATATTATATCAATGATTTTTGACATCAATATTAATATAAGATGATGGGGGATTTTGTGTTTGTTTTAAATTTTATGCATAACAATGGTACTGAATGTTGTGTCTGTAAAGTTAAATAAAGTTAAAAATTTTAAAAGGAATCTGTGTTTGTATTGTGGGTCTTAAAGGAGAAGTCCACTTCCAAAACAAAGATTTACATATAATGTACTCACCCCCTTGTCATCCAAGATGTTCATGTCTTTCTTTCTTCAGTCGTAAAGAAATTATGTTTTTTGAGGAAAACATTTCAGCTCGTCTGTCTTGCTCTGCCTGAACTCTGTGTATTCTGGCTCAAGACAGTTAGGGTATGTAGAAAAACTCCAATCATATTTTCTCCCTCAACTTAAAAAATCATTTCAAATTCACCCAAAAATAAAAATACTGTCATCATGTACTCACCCTCAAGTTGCTCTAAACCTGTATGAGTTTCTTTGTTTTCCTCAACATTTCTGGTCCCCACTGACTGAAGTACATATCACTGCAGTTTCCAAAAGAAATGAACGCTAGAGGCAGTAAAACTCTGACACCTTTTATTCCTTTTTACACAAAATATGATTTACAGGGTTTGATCATGCAGAATTTTTGCACAATTACTTAAAGAATATTGTATTATGACTTAAAAACAATTTTAATTTGCTGGGAGATTTGAAAACTGATGTTTTGAATGTTAGCATGACATATCCAGCTTCATATCTATGGGTTTTAATAAACAGTAGGTTTGTTCGGTAGCTCACGCAGTAGGGAGCTGTACTTGAGCACTGAAGAGCTCCGACAAAACAGGTTTGACAAAACAGTTCAAATCTGCACAAAATGAAGATACAAATGGCGTACTTGTGTCAACAAATGTGTTTTTATATCAGTTTTGCATTTTGTTAACACTATCGGATAGGTTTAGGGTTTGGTTTGGTGTAGGGCAACACGATAGAGCACTAACTTTTAGTAACAGTCCCCGGATATTTGAATTCTGAACCGCCAAAATATGTATCTGAAGCAACGTAATAAAAACACAGCAATAACACAGTTAAAGGTTGATGGTTTGTCATGGTATTTGTAGCAGGGATCATAGTGAGTTCACACACTGTAATGTTACGACTTGACATCATGCATGACAAAAACGGTGCGTGGCAAGTAACTTTGATGACGCAGTTATTATTTCAGAACATCATCTAAGGTATTTCACCGTACATTTATTTTACTAGTAAACTTTAGACAGCTCTGACAACTTTCTAACAGCTCATAAACTATGGTTGTCCTACTATACATATGAACATGTAATGTACTCATGATTCATACAAACATGGACATGGCAAGTAAAGTAAAGTTGGGCACGCACTACAAGATAATCAAAGTCAGGATTATCTTGATGGTTCTAAAGATTTTTTTATCAGTTTTTCCTGTGTTATGTGTTAAAGAGATAGTTCATCCAAAAATAAAAATTCTGTCATTAATTTCTCACCCTCATGTTGTTGCAAACCTGTAAGATCTTTTGTCTTCAGAGCGCACATTAAGATATTTTTGATGAAATCCGAGAGCTTTCTGACACTCCATAGTGAGCAAAGGTCCTACCACTTTTAAGGCTCTGAAAGAATAAACGGCTTGAATAAAGTCATTATTTTTATTTTTTTGAGCACAAAAAGTATTACAGTTGAAACACTGATGTCACATTGACCTTTTTGTCGATGTTCATGGCACCTTTCTGGGCTTTGAACATGGTAGGACCCTTGCTGTCTATGGAGGCTCTGGAAGCTTTTGGATTTCATGATTAACAAATGTTTTACGGGTTTGGAACAGCAAGAGGATGAGTAATTAAAGACAGAATTTTCATTTTTAGGTGAACTATCCCTTTAAGAGTAATTGAATCTGCTGTGAAAAAGTTTTTGTAAAAAGCAGTCCAAACACTACTATTGCCATTTCTTCTTGTCTGCTGCCCACCATTTGTTTTGCCATTTATTTAGATTTTGTGAGATTTCCCATGTTCACAGTTGGGACTTTTTCTTTAATGGAATCGGTTAGTGTTTGGTGTGCTGTCTTGACTACATTGTAGCACTTCACACACTATATAAAAACTGTCAATTCTATGATTTTGTTTTTTAGTACGTGTGTAATCTTTCACATTTTGAAAATCTGATAAGTGTTTATGATTGTACTTCATCCAAAAATGAAACTTGTGTTATCATTTACTTACCCTTATGTTGTTCCAAACCTGTATGATTTCCGTTGAACACAAAATAATATATTTCCAAGAATGCTGGTAAATAAACATTTGCTGATAACCATTTATTTTTATTTTAACATTTATTTTGTGCCTCCATAGTAGCAAGGAAATCTCTCCTTTTTATATAGTAAGTGTCACAAATGTGCTCATTTAAAACTACTGCAAAATCATTCAAAAGCATTCTCTATTGTCATAATCTTTAACGTCATGACAATTAATGATCATAATCATCCTCTGCCAAAGTGAGCCAAAGTGTACCATGAGCGCTCAGACAGACCCGGGTAACGTCTGCCTAGCATTTCAGCAGTTATTATATGTGTAAAGTATTTCTGTCGACTTAACCAGCCATGTCATTACTTTCAATGTAAGTATTTTGAGTCGTTGCTTTCACAATTGATTAGTGTTCGCTCGAACCGCTCTCACTGTTCCTCCGTAGTAGTCCGATCTCATAAAAATGCGTATCAGTAGCACTATTTTCTGTGTCTATTTTGCGTACTATATATACACAGAAACTGACTTGGCATACATATTATGATACGCAGTTTTGGCGTACATATAGTCTAATATGCACCTACCCAACACCCCTAATCACTACATTTCATATGCACACCGAAGTCAATTTCTGCTTATAAATGGCCTATTACGCCAAATAAACAAAAAATCGTGCTTCTGTTTATTTGGCATAATAGGCCGTTTAACAGGCCAAATAAACAGAAAATCCTATAACAAAAAAAAATAAAGCCTATAACATTTAATCTGTATTTTAATCTGAACTGCATGCCCTGCACGCCCATCCGCTACGCCACTGATGGAGAGGTAACTTTAAGAAAATCAAGAAGTGTCATCAATACGTGGCCTATTGGACCAGGCCAGGAAGTAAAAATCCACTTTGTTGGTTTATACTGCATTTTGCCTCTATACTGACACATCAGTATAATGTTTGCTTACCAAAGCCACTGTAGCAATGGAAATTCTGTAGTCAGCCATTCTGCATATGTGGTAACAGAGAGATAACTAAGACAGTACCATGCAACGTGGTCACATCATCACAACTAAAAAAAACTTCTGCGTATTCAGCAGGTTTTATCACCTTCACCTCAAGTGTTTCTCGTCAGTATGTCTTTGTGAATGAGTCCAAGACTTGGACAGAAGCTCAGAGATACTGTAGAGAGAAATACACTGATCTGGCCACTATTGAAAATGAACAAAAGACAATGCAGTTAATGGATGCAGTGAATGATGATTCAACTGATTTGGTCTGGATTGGACTCTATGATGATCTGAACAGTTGGAAATGGACAAGGAGGGAGAGAAAGAGTTCAGGAACTGGTATAACCCAGGACCGAGCAATTATGGAGGACAAAATCTGTGTGTTTATATAAACAATGGGTTATGGTATACGTCAAGCTGCTCCGCTGGATTTGTTACTGTCTGCTATGATGGTGAGCTGTTCTATTAAAATGTATAAAACAGTGAAATAAATTAAATACAACCTAACCAAACTCTTTCTAAACTTAATGTGATATAAATGTCTTTCAGGAAGAGAAAATGCCAGTGCTACTTATGCTTTCGTTGTTTACCAGTACAAAACCTGGACTGAGGCTCAGAGTTACTGCAGAGAACATCACACAGACCTTGTCAGTATCAGGAATGAGACTGAAAACCAGAAGATCCAGTATTTATTACAGAATTATTATAATAATTTGTATTATTCCAATATTTGGATTGGTCTGTACAGAACCTGGTCTTGGTCAGATCAGAGCAACTCTTCATTTACTTACTGGAGCACATTGCAACCAGATACTGTAGTGTCATTTAGTGACTCTGGAAAATGGACTGATGAAAACTGCAATTATGTATTTCCTTTCTTTTGCCACAGTGGTGAGTAGAAATGAATATTTAATTGCCCTCCTGTCATTCCAAACCTGTATTATTTGGAATACAAAAAAGATAAGATTTTAAATCATGTTGGAGAATAAGAGAGAGAGAGATTTCAGAAACTGGTATCATGAACCAGACAACAGTGGGGGCAACCAGCTGTGTGTTTACATGGATTATTATGGAAAATGATATGAAGTATCATGTGACAACTCGCTGTCAATTGTTTGCTTTGATGGTAAGGACATTTAATTTGTTTAGAAATTCATTTAGATAATTTTTCAGTGAGAGCTAATGTGCATATATCTCAGGTAGAGTAAATGCCACACAGAGTTACATCAGAATCTGTAACTGGAAAACGTGGTCAGAAGCTCGTAGATACTGTAGAGATCATTACACAGATCTTGCCAATGTGAGAAACCAGACTGAGAACCAGAGGATTCTTGAGACAGCAGGTGGAGGAGTCTGGATCGGCCTGTACAGAAACAGAGTTTGGTCAAACAGTCAAAATACCAGTTATCAAAACTGGCAGCCACAAGTTCTTTGGTTCTAGGCAGATAATGCAGTTAACTTTGCTTATGAATATGGATATCAGCACTGCACTGCAGTATCATTCAGATATTCAGGCCGATGGACAGATGAGATCTGTGTATCCAGTAGGCCTTTCTTCTGCTACAGCAGTAAGTTCTTTTGCTTTGTTGTTTCCAATTATCTGGTAGGAACAAGAAAAACTCTAATCACTATAACCTTAAAAATGTCCAAGTTTAAATTAAAGATATAACAGGTAAATAAAAGAAACATGACCAGAGTGACTAATCACCATAATGGTTTTTTTACAATAAAATTCCACCAAATGGACTAAAGATATAACAACTGTTAATTAGGGGCCCAAGCACAGCAGTACAGTTTTTACTGTTCTTCTTCAAAGTCCTCCTACAATAGGCTGCACATGCATTTCACACAAAATTTAGTTTGCATTAATCTGTTCACAATATCATGGTTTATCAATATCAGTGACCTCATGCCCCACTTTTTCTGTGCTGTAAAACAAAAAATCACAGGAACCTGCGCACAATCTTTATGCACCCGTCAGTATCACTTTGTGTCTGAGAATAAGACCTGGACTGAAGCTCGGAGATACTGCAGACAAAATCACATTGATCTGGCCACCATTGATAACATGGAGGAAATGAACAGACTCATTAAAAAAGTACATGGAACTTACTTTGGATCAACTTGGATTGGTTTGTATGATGATATGAACAGCTGGAGATGGTCTCTGGATAATACAACATTAGGGAGAGGTTTTAAAAGCTGGTTTGTCCAGCAACCACTGAACTCGTATGGACAGAGTCTGTGTGTGTACATGTTATATTATCAGGGAACATGGAGTGAAGCGTTTTGCTCTTCTGGACTTTCCTTCATCTGCTATGATGGTATAAAATGCTTCTGGACTTTTAATCAGTCATTTGAAAATTTATATGATTCCATGATAAATTACATATTTAAATTGTTTCCACAGAGGAAGAGCAAATGCTAGTACAAGTTATGTGTTGGTTTACCAGTCCAAAACCTGGACTGAAGCTCAGAGTTACTGCAGAGAACATCACACAGACCTCGTCAGTATCAGGAATGAGACTGAAAACTACAGAGTTCAGTCAGTAATTCCAATATACTCAGTGGTTTGGATCGGTCTATACAGAACCAGATCAGAGCAACTCTTCATTCAGTAACTGGAGGACAGGACAGCCAGATAATGCTGGAAACAGTGAATACTGCACTGCAGTGTCATTTAGTGACTCTGGGAGCTGGACAGATGAAAACTGCAACACTGCATTACCTTTTATTTGCTACAGTGGTAAGTAGCTCTCTAGTCTAAAAACCTAATATTTTAAACAGTGAGACAAATCACAAATTAAGGGACTGTTAAAATAAAGGTATGTCTTAAACTTTACACTATTTCCCATTTGGATAGCATCTGCATCAACCCATGTGTATCACTTTGTGAATGAGTCTATGAGCTGGACTGAAGCTCAGAGATACTGCAGACAAAATTACACTGATCTGGCCACCATTGATAACATGGAGGAAATGAACAGGCTGATTAACACAGTTAATGGGAGTTACAATGTTTCAGCTTGGATTGGACTGTATGATGATGTGAACAGCTGGAGATGGTCACTGGAAGACAATGATTTCTATCAGGAAGGAGAGAGAGATTTCAGAAACTGGTATCATGAACCAAACAATGGAGCGTGTGTTTACATGACTTCCAACTTTGTGTGCTATGATGTGGCAAGTAAAAAAAATAAAAATCTTTACATAAGTCAAAGCTTTAAACTTCAAAGGAAGAATTTTCAGTCCCCAAAACATCTTTTCTGTAAACAGTGCCATGATGTCCATTACCAAGAAGTTCTACTTTTGTCTCATCTGTCCACAGTACATTGTCTCAGAAGGACTGTGGTTTTGTCAAACAAGTTTTGTCAAACTCCAGTCTTGGTTTTTTATGCCTTGGTGTCCTCCTGGATCTCCTACCATAGCATCCCTTTTCATTCAGATGGTGACGGATGGTGCGAGCTGACACTGTTGTACCATGTGTCTGCAGATCAGTTTGCATTGTACCTTTTTACCCCTAATAAAAAAAAACGGGGCAGCCATGGCCTAATGGTTAGGGAGTCAGGCTTGTAACTGAAAGGTTGCAGGTTTGAGTCCCAGGTCTGGCAGAGATTGAAGGTGGTGGGAGTGAATAACCAGTGCTCTCTCCACCCTCAATACCATGACTAAGCTGAGTCCCTTGAGCAAGGTACCAATCCCCCAACTGCTCCCCGGGCGCTGCAGCGATAGCAATATGGCTGCCCACTGCTCCAGGTGTGTGCGTGTTTGATCACTTCTCACTACTGTGTGTGTACACTTGGATGGGTTAAATGCAGAGCACAAATTCCAAGTATGGGTCACCATACTTGGCCACACGTCATGTCCTAATAGGAACATATTAGTCCCTTAGAGTAGTAATATATACCCTTTAGGTACTAATATGTACCTCTATTAAGGGTTAAAAAAAAAAAAAAGCAGTGTGACTTCATTCCTTTGGTTTGTACATAGCTATTTTCAGACTCAGAATTCAGATTCAGTTGTAGAAATGCTTATAAACAAACAAAGCAAAACCAGTCTATCTGTCATTAAACTCTCATTTAATCTACACCAAAGTCTTTTCACACATCAGTCTCAAAAGCAATCGGCACCAACTGATATACTACTTTAAATACAAAGTGAAGATTTTGAATTACAGTCAATACTAGTGTAGCAAGCTAGTAAATAACTAAATGATGACAATTTGGATTGGTTACTAAAATTCTTCAAATATCTTCTTTTGTGCTTAACAGCATAAAGAAATTCATACTGATTTGGAAAAAAAAACATGAGGGTGTGTAAATGATAACATTTTCATTTTTGATTAAAAGTATCTCTTTAACATAACACCATGTATAAAAAAACAAATCACATATTTCATCTCCAGGAAGAGTTTTTAAGGTATGGACTTCCCAGCAACACTACCATGATGCATATCATAAAACCGGTCTATAAATTTTTTCGCAACATGTTTTTGTTACACATTGTTCTAGTTTTTGTTGTTCATGTTCAAAATATTTTGGATGTTGTCCATGTTGCTGTAAACATAAAAATTGTAACTGTGATTACTAGAAGCACAACTAGAAGTACATTTATATCAAATAAGACCGGTAGTGAGAGTGACTTATGCACAATAATTAAATAAACAGAGTAACTTACATTTTAGACACAAACCTAACCTGTCTTTGTGCCTAACAATGCCCTTCAGCTATGACTTATTTATAGTACAGCATGCCTTGAGTACCTTGTGGCTTTTATAAAACTGCTACCACACAATACAAATATTACAACCAAAAATGTATTGACGCTACCTTTTTTAAGTAAAGTCAATAAATGCTATCCTTGCGCTAAAAATAGTTCCTGACTAGAATATTCCTACAGTAGGTGTAACATGCCTCATCTTATGGAGCTCAAATAAAAATAAAGAACAAGAATGCGTCATATATATATTTTTTTAACACCATATATGATATTTTCTCACCCACATACATCTGAAGAGTTTGGTTCCAAAACGGTATAAATCCATTTTGACTAATTTGAGTAAAAATGTGTTTTCCTTACCAAGAAAGTGGCAAGATGAAAACCACTATTTTCTGTTTCAAACTTTCACATAGCATCCTTAGGTTAAAGTAACATTAAAAACATTAAAAGTTTCAAAGATTTATTATAAAAAATGAGCCTTCCCATTATGAGGTGATATTTGACACCTTAAAGTGAATTAAAAGGGAATTTTGTTTTTACCTATGTAATGGCATTTTTGTAACTTTATTAAAAGTATGTTCTTTTTCATGTCAATTTTTTAATAATATATATTTTTAATTAAAACAGAATAAGAACAAGTAGAATAAGAGTAATCATGTTCATCATTTCTGTTTGAATACGCCATTAACTAAACGCATGATTTTTACTATCCTAGAGCGGTACATTTCTGCCATACGGATATCATTTTGACTGGATATGGATAATCACTTTTGTATTGCCACCCTACATGTGCTCTTTTATGCTGTTTTTTTATGCAGTCCTAAATTGATGGGGGTTTTTTTTATTACATATCACTGATTTACATTATGTTTAGTACTGATTCTTTTTTTTTTTTTGCTGATCATTGATTGAACAGAGTAAAGAAAATCTGTCAGAGTCTCAGACTGAAGAGACTGTGATTATACAGGTATGTAACATGGCAATGTAAAACACTTAACTGTTAAGGTTTTCCCTGTTTTATTGTTTCACATACAGTGCCCCTCTCAACCCAATATAAATACATAAAACTACTTTAAAAGCAACAACAGCAATATTATGTAAAGATCTTGTTTTAATATATTTAGCTCACAGAGATCAAATCACATGTTTCAGCTCCAGGAAGAATTTATCAGATGAAGACTTCCCAGCAACGTTGCAATATGTTTTTGCGAAACTATTGTATAACCAGTCTATGAGAGGTTAGGACAGCATTCCTGCACACGTAAAGGGTTTTAGGTTTCATGTTTATCAAATTATCACTGACCTAAACTTTGCATGTTCTCTCCCTTATAGTAAAAGTGTAGCAACCATGTTTATTTGTGCTGTAGTCTAAGTTGTCACAAGTTCAAAAAATTCAAATGATTCTTATACTGAGAAAAGAAAGAGTTGGAATAAGGGTTGTGTAAATGTGCATCTGTTTCATGTAACAGCAGAATGTGGAAGATTTTATGTTTAAGGGTTTTTTTTGTTTGTTTTTGGTACATTTAATACAGCAGTTATGTGACCCAACGGGTTTATTAAAGTCAGGTGTGCTTATAAAAATGATCCCTCCCACATTTAGTAAACGCTATAAATATTAAGACAGATAACCTAAAACAAAAGCAGCAACAAAAAAGACGAGGCTTCAAATCTAAAGGTACATTGATCATTTTTAAAATGGCTTTTCATTCTGCCATTTAAATTGTTAAGTAGTGAAAATAAATCAAATTATTTGATTGATTTTACTCTACATGTACATACCATTTTCCACAGCTATGTTTCCATTGCTTCTGTTTTCAGGTAAGCCAAATATCTTACAATATTTTATCAAGACCCTTTTAGTATTTTTTTTTTTTTTAAATTAAAAACTAAACTTGTCTTTAATAGGGCTTCTCACCTTCACCTTGAGTGTCCCTCAAGAGTATGTCTTTGTGAATAAATCTAAAACTTGGGCAGAAGCTCAAAAATACTGTAGAGAGAAATACACTGATCTGGCCACCATTGAAAATCTACTACAGACAGGCCAGTTGATCGACACAGTGAATAATGTGAATAATTCCACTGATCTGGTCTGGATTGGACTCTATGATGATCTGAATAGTTGGAAATGGACTCTAGAGGACAGCGATTTCTTCAGGGTGGGAGAGAAGGACTTCAGGAACTGGTATAACCCAGGACCAAACAATTATGGAGGACAAAGTCTATGTGTTCACATGTACAGTGGAATATGGTATACATCATACTGTTCCGATTATCGTCGATTTATCTGCTATGATGGTAAGGACAAAGAAAATCATTTCATTGTGTTTTATTACAGGTATTCTGAAATAATCAACTCTCACTAAAGTGAAATACTGTATTTAAATGTTTCAGGAAGACAGAATGCCAATGCTAGCTATGTTTGGGTTGACCAGTACAAAACCTGGACTGAAGCTCAGAGATACTGCAGAGAACATCACACAGACCTAGTCAGCATCAGGAATGAGACTGAAAACCAGAAGATCCAGTATTTATTAAGGAATCAATATCATTATTATTATTATTATTATTATAATAATGTTTGGATTGGACTATACAGAAATAGATCTTGGTCAGATCAGAGCAACTCTTCATTCAGTAACTGGAGGACAGGACAGCCAGATACTGCAGGATCCTGCACTGTAGTCTCATTCAGTGACTCTGGGAACTGGACTGATGAATACTGTCATTACAGATTTCCTTTTATTTGCTATAGTGGTGAGTAGATGTCTATGTAGTGGCTAGGACTGCCAAAAAATTAAAAAAGTTTTGAAACATTTTATACTTTCTCCACAGTGTCATCTTTGGCATCATCCCGTCAGTATCACTTTGTGAATGAGTCTAAGAGCTGGACTGAAGCTCAGAGATACTGCAGACAGAATTACACTGATCTGGCCACCATTGATAACATGGAGGAAATGAACAGGCTGATTAACACAGTTAATGGGAGTTACAATGTTTCAGCTTGGATTGGACTGTATGATGATGTGAACAGCTGGAGATGGTCACTGGAAGACAATGATTTCTATCAGGAAGGAGAGAGAGATTTCAGAAACTGGTATCATGAACCGGACAACAGTGGTGGGAAGCAACTGTGTGTTTACATGGAATATAATGGCAAATGGTTTGATATGTCATGTGACAACATACTTCCATTCGTTTGCTATGGTGGTAAGGACGTTTCATTCTTCTTATTATTATTATTATGTGTGTGTATATATATATATATATATATATATACACACACACAATACATACATACATACACATATATATATATATACATATACATATACATACATATATATATATATATATATATACACACACACAGAGTATGTGAGCGGAGTGGAGTGGCAACAATTTCCCAACTGCGCACAAGTAAGCATTCACAAGTAATCACTCTGCTCCAGCTCTGCTCCGGGTTCACCATTTCCCACACCCTGCTTCACTCCTTGCTCAGCTGATCAGGAACACTGCTCCAAGGAAATTTACGGCTAAAGTATTTCAGTATGTTTTGAAATATCACATAACATATATTACAATAAAATAAAACAAAATAAAATACTAGGAGAGAAGTTTTGTGGCTTATTGGACCACTAGTGTGCAAACAATTTTCCTACCACATTCCTATCAAGCTTATTACGTGGTTGTCAGCATTAAAAATATCTTCGGCTTTTTTCTGTGCAAATTTTGTTTGTATAAGATGGAAATAATAGTTTTTGTCAGTTATTTTATCTACGGATTGCTGCATTTTCTACAGATTTCAGCTCATTCGAAATCGGATATAGATGAAGCAGCGCTGTAAGATTACATTTGATTGAATCCATTACTGAAATAGCAACTGTGTGTGTAAATAAGTGTTGTACTTGTTTAAACCATGCTTTTATCTGAAAATATTCAGTATCTAGAAGGAGCGAACAAATTCCTCGAAAACTATAGTACTAAACCTCCCATTTATGTATATAGCTGTCATTATAATCTCAACATTCTTTCTGATCTCAGTGATCCATCTATATCAAGCTAGCTGACTATGTTTAACATGTGAGTTCTTGATAAATATGCAATTATATTACGGGCCATTGGCATGAATTGTACTCTCGATGGAGCGGTAGTGGAGTGCTCTTGGAGCGAGCGAAAACCACGACGCTTCGTCTTTTTTAAAAAAAACACTCCTCATTCCGTTCAAAATCACACCGCTCCACTCCGCGATCCGCTCCGCTCACAAACTTTGATACACACACATATATACACATATCTCAGTGAATTTACTGTGTGTATTAATAATTTGTTGTTTATTTCATAATTTAGTTAGAGGGAATGCAACACAGAATTATATCAGAATTAATGACAGGAAAACCTGGTCAGAGGCTCGTAGATACTGCAGAGATTATTACATAGATCTCGTCAATGTGAGAAATCAGACTGAGAACCAAAGGATCCTTGAGACAGCAGGTGGAGGAGTCTGGATCGGACTGTACAGAAACAGAATTTGGTCAAATGGTCAGAATACCAAATATGAAGACTGGAGACCTGCCATTCCCTATTCAAGACAACAACCAGATACTGGTCAATATGATTATGACCAGTGGGTTTTTCAGTACTGTACTGCTGTATCATTCAGTCATTTTGGTCGATGGACTGATGAGAACTGCTTATCCAACATGCCTTTCATCTGCTACCAGAGTGAGTTCATTTGCTCTCTTCTATCACTTAAAATTTTTGCACAGACCAAAAAAAAATAAAAAAATAAAAAATAGACATTACAGAAAGTGGTATTAAAGGCCAGTGTATAGATATGTATAGATGTATAGATCTTAGAAAAAAATATTTTATAATGTTTATTAAAAAAAAATGCAATAAACACACATGCACACATACAGCTGATCTGCAGAGAAGAATCAAATGCATGTTAAATTTACAGAAACCTGCGCACAATCTTCATGCAACCGTCAGTATCACTTTGTGTCTGAGAATAAAACCTGGACTGAAGCTCAGAGATACTGCAGACAGAATTACACTGATCTGGCCACCATTGATAACATGGAGGAAATGAACAGGCTCTTTAAAACAGTGCACAGGGCTTACTATGGTAAAGCTTGGATCGGTCTATATGATGATATGAACAGCTGGAGATGGTCTCTGGATAATACAGAATTACAGGAAGGATTTAAAAGCTGGTATGTTCAGCAACCAGTGAACTCGTATGGACAGAGTCTGTGTGTGTACATGTCATATTATAGGGGAACATGGAGTGAAGCCCCTTGCTACTATACACTTCCATTTGTTTGCTATGATGGTGAGAAACTTTCAGTTTTTTTTAAGTATTTAGAACAATATATTTACAAAACCAAGATATATCACATATCTACATGTACATTCCCCACAGAAAGAGTGAACGCTACTACGAGTTATGTGTATGTTTATCAACACAAAAACTGGAGTGAAGCTCAGAGTTACTGCAGAGAACATCACACAGACCTTGTCAGTATCAGGAATGAGACTGAAAACATCAAGCTTCAGACATTATTTCGATATTATTCCACTTTTTGGATTGGACTGTACAGAACCAGATCTTGGTCAGATCAGAGCAACTCTTCATTCAGTAACTGGAGGACAGGACAGCCAGATAATTCTGGAAACAGTGAATACTGCACTGCAGTGTCATTTAGAGACTCTGGGAACTGGACAGATGAAAACTGTAACACTGCATTACCTTTCATTTGCTACAGTGGTGAGTACTTCTTTCAGACCCCAATAATGTCTTGCCACAAACATACAGTACATTCTCAGCTGACTGTGATGCTATGTGCACCTCTGTTAAGATGTACTTGAGGTTCACTTTGTTCTAGAAGACTTATATATATTGTCTGTAAGTGTACACCACTGCTGAAATAGACCTTATGCACCAGAGAAACAAGTGTGTAGGCATCTTTAGAATTATGTCTTTGAACTTCCATTTTTGCAGTAGCTCTACGGCATCACTGCAAGTTTGCATTTGCAAATTACTGATATTGTACCTGTCATGATCTGGTCGGTGAGCTGCGGACCGCTCACCACCAGATGTCGCTCTTGCGTTTTGTCACGCACGGACTGCCACACTACACCCCGGACTACACTCCCCATCAGCCATTGCACTTCCTCCTGTCCAATCAGAGACTGTATAAATACCCCGGTCTTCCTGTCACTCCTCGCCGAGTATTGGATTGTATTGTATTGTATTTTCCATTGCATTCGTACTAAGCGTATCTCCTAGTTTCCCCCCGTGTCTAGTTTTCCCGTTGTCTCGTTTTGAACCCTCGCTCGTCTGACCACTCTTCTGCCTAGCCCCTGTCGGATAACGTTCGCCGCTGGACTGACCCCCGCCTGTTTTAGTCTTACTCTTCTTCTTGCTGTCTGTGTTCCTGTCTGCTGTTGCCCGACCCTGCCTGCCTTTGACCATGTCTATGTCTCGTCCTTATAATAAAGGTTTGCGTATGGATCCGCACGTCTCTCGTTTCCCTCCCTACGTTACAGAATACTCGGCCTCTACAGGATCCAGCAACTTCTCATCCGGACGCCACGCAGGTATGAACACCACAAAACTGTTGTTAGCCCTCGAGCAGGGCACACGAACGCTCGAGGGCTACATCCAAGAATTTCTGGACATTGCCCATTACTCCGATCTCCCAGACTATGTTTTAATAGATCTGTTTCACGAGGGCATGAATCAGCCGCTCAACTCACGGCTCCGTCGTGAGGCTCCGCGTTCTTCACTTGAGCGTTTTTTGGATTATGTTTTGTTGTGTGTGGGATCGCCGTTTACTGTGGGTGTCGCGGAGGAGGAACGCGACAACGCGGTAATGGCGGCCACGCATCCCGCTGACGGTATGGTGGCCGCGCCGGCGCGCGAAGCCACGGACACATTTGCCGCCTGGATCGCTCGTGAGATGGCGGCCGTGTCGGAGCGCGCTCGAGCAATGGCGGCGAAAACAGAGCTCCGTCACGTCTCAGCTGCCATGCCAGAGCCAAGTCACGCTGGAGCTGTGTTTCCTGCACCAAGTCAAGTCAGCGCTGCTCTTTCTAAGGCAAGTGAAATTAAAACTGTGTTTCCTGTGTCAAGTCAAGTCAGAGCTGTTGATACTATGTCAAGTCAAGTTACAGTTGTCGCTTCTGTCTCAAGTCAAATTACAGCCATCAATCCTGAGCCAGAGCCACTGCACAAGATGGCTGCCACGCCAGAGCCACTGCACAAGATGGCTGCCACGCCAGAGCCACTGCACAAGATGGCTGCCACGCCAGAGCCACTGCACAAGATGGCTGCCACGCCAGAGCCACTGCACAAGATGGGCGCTACGTCAAAGCCTGCTAACGCCTCGTCAGCCAAGCCACAGCCTGTTCACGTCATGTCTTTTGCACCCGAGTCTGCACCCATCATGGCCGCACTTCCTGAAGCGGTTTCTGAGTCAAGTCACATAACAGCGGCTGTTCCTGAGTCAAGCAAAGTTGCAGCCGTGGTTCTTGAGTCCGGTCACGTCTCTCCTGACATCCCAAGACCACGGCTTATGATGGCCCACGTGCTGGACTCACCCCTAAGGGCCGTATGGGCAGCTAAAGTGGCGCTCCTTCACGTCGCGGCTGCTACCCCAGGGTCAAGTCAAGCTTCCAAGTCCGGTCAAGCTACTGAGTCAGGTCAAAGCACAGCTGCCGTTCTCCTTGAGTCAAGCCAAGATACAGCTGTCGTTCTCCCCGAGTCAAGCCCAGTCACAGCTGTGCTCCACGAGTCAAGCCCAGTCACAGCTGTGCCCCACGAGTCAAGCCATGTTGTTCCTGAGTCAAGCCACGTTACAGCAGATCCCCACAAGCCAAGTGACGTCATCGCTGCTGCTCTTCCCTTAGTGGCAGTGGCCATGTGGTGTGTGTGGGCTGCACACTGTGCTCCTGAGGACACGCCTGTTCCCAGGTCAGCACCAGAGCTCTCTGATCTGCATCTCGTCTGATCACAAGCCTGCACCAGAGCTCTCGTCTGATCACAAGCCTGCACCAGAGCTCTCGTCTGATCACAAGCCTGCACCAGAGCTCTCGTCTGATCACAAGCCTGCACCAGAGCTTTCACCTGATCACAAGCCTGCACCAGAGCTCTCACCTGATCACAAGCCTGCTGCAGAGCTCCCATTTGATCACAGGCTTTCTTCAGAGGTCCCGTATGGTCTCAAGTCTGCTTCAGAGGCCTTCCCCGTCGGAGAAGCTGCGCCAATGCCTCCAGAGGTGTCGGCGCCGGCCGTAGAACCTCTTACGGAGGGGGCGTTAACCACCAAACTCTCTGCTTCTCCCTTTTTCCTGTCTGCATCCTCTGTCACTGTTCTCCCCAGGTCCCAGTCAATGACGCAGCCTCCTGTTCCGCCCCGGAGGGCTGCTCCGCCTCCTGTTCCGCCCCGGAGGGCTGCTCCGCCTCCTGTTCCGCCCCGGAGGGCTGCTCCGCCTCCTGTTCCGCCCCGGAGGGCTGCTGCGGCTTCTCCCTCTATTCTGTCTGCCTCCTCTGTCCCTGCTCTCCCCAGGTCCCAGAGCGTGATGCAGATTCCTGTTGCGCCCCGCAGGGCTGCTGCGCCTCCTACTCCGCCTCCGGCTCCACCCTGGAGGGCTCTAGTGCCACCTGTTCGGCCTCCGGCTCCGCCCTGGAGGGCTCTAGCGTCGCCTGCCCTGCCTCTGGCTCCACCCTGGAGGGCTCTTGCACTGCCTGCTCAGCCTCCGGCTCCGCCCTGGTGGGCTCTAGCGCCGCCTGTTCCGCCTCAGGCTCCGCCCTGGAGGGCTCCACCGGCTCTGCCCTGGAGGGCTCTAGCGTCGTCTGCTCTGCCTTCGGCTCCGCCCTGGAGGGCTCTAGCACCATCTGCTCCGCCCTGGAGGGCTCCACCGGCTCAGTCCTGGAGGGCTCTTGCATTGCCTGCTCCGCCTCCGGCTCCGCCCTGGAGGGCTCCCGCTCTGCCGGTCCTGCCTCAATCACCGGGTCCTCCGCAGGGGCCTGGCCCTCCAACCCTCACCCTGTCTCGCTCCCTCCCCACCACTCCCATGGACTGTTGTTCTGTTGGAGCGTCTGGAAGCCGCTCTTTGGGGGGGGGCTATGTCATGATCTGGTCGGTGAGCTGCGGACCGCTCACCACCAGATGTCGCTCTTGCGTTTTGTCACGCACGGACTGCCACACTACACCCCGGACTACACTCCCCATCAGCCATTGCACTTCCTCCTGTCCAATCAGAGACTGTATAAATACCCCGGTCTTCCTGTCACTCCTGGCCGAGTATTGGATTGTATTGTATTTTCCATTGCAGTCGTACTAAGCGTATCTCCTAGTTTCCCCCCGTGTCTAGTTTTTCCGTTGTCTCGTTTTGAACCCTCGCTCGTCTGACCACTCTTCTGCCTAGCCCCTGTCGGATAACGTTCGCCGCTGGACTGACCCCCGCCTGTTTTAGCTCTACCCTTGTTCTTGCTGTCTGTGTTCCTGTCTGCTGTTGCCCGACCCTGCCTGCCTTTGACCATGTCTATGTCTCGTCGTTATAATAAAAGTTTGCGTATGGATCCGCACGTCTCTCGTCTCACTCCCTACGTTACAGTACCATTGTAATTAGTACCACTGTAATTATTGTAATTAAAAGTGGAAGCCATAGCAAATGTCAGTAGACAGAATGTTTTACGCACCATTTACATGTGGTAGGGAGCAATTGCACATTTCTTTCATATCAACTAACAATTTGAAAATGTGAACTTTTCATGAATTTTAAAGTTTATGTCAGAGTGGCTTTACACAAAAATGAGTTCTGCTCTTGTTTCATGAATGAGGCCCAATGAGCACAGCACTAAAAAAGGTTGGAGCTACATAAGATCTATAACAGACAGACTCAAACACAAGTCACAGTAAGACATTTCGTTGATGAAAATCATGGGAAAGAAAGACATATGGCCAATGTGAAGTAGAAATGAAGTCATTTAACACTGAAACATTCTTGTGCTTGTTTTTACGCAGTGCTGCACAGATGATTTGTCTCATTCTTAATATAACTGCTTAATAAGTAAGAGCTCAAGTATGGCACAGATGCTGTTTATAGACTTTAACTTGTATTTATCTTTTATCTTCAATCTTTTTTCCCTTATTGGCAGCGTCATCATCACCCCGTCAGTATCACTTTGTAAATGAATCTAAGACCTGGACTGAAGCTCAGAGATACTGCAGACAGAATTACACTGATCTGGCCACCATTGATAACATGGAGGAAATGAACAGGCTGATTAACACAGTTAATGGGAGTTCCAATGGTTCAGCCTGGATTGGACTGTATGATGATGTGAACAGCTGGAGATGGTCACTGGAAAACAATGGTTTCTATCAGGAAGGAGAGAGAGATTTCAGAAAATGGTACCATGAACCAAGCAAGACAGCAAATGAACTGTGTGTTTACATGGATTCTAAAGGAAACTGGTTTGATTATCCATGTGACAACTATTTCTTATTCATTTGCTACAATGGTAAGACATCACAAGTAATTTTTTTTCTTATGAGGTCAACGATCCTAAATTATTTAGTAATTGTCTCCCACGTTTAAACCCCAAATTCTTGGGAGAAAATGGACACATTATTTTTCATTCTTTGATTTATTGGTAAAGTTTTTTTGTTTTCAAAATGTCTTTTATTATACAACTATACAATATTGTAAATTTGATAGGAAAATGAATAAACTGATTTACATCATTGATCTAAAAAATGATGTTTTTATCTTAGGTAGAGGAAATTCCTCTCAGAAGTATGTTCTGGTAACTGAGGGAAAGACCTGGACTGGAGCTCAGAGCTACTGCAGAGAGAAATACACAGACCTGGCCAGTGTGAGGAATGAGACAGAGCGTCAACAGATACTGAATATTACACGTTATTATTATGGGTATAATGTATGGATTGGTCTGCACAGAAACAGACTGTGGTCAGATCAGAGCAACTCTTCATTCACATATTGGCTGCCATACACTCAAGGTGTTGATGCACAACCAGATAATGGTGCAAATGAGCCAGGTCTGTATGGAGCTCAACACTGCACAGCTTTGTCTGTACAAAATTATGGCCAGTGGACAGATGAGAGCTGCTTTGCCAGTTTGCCTTTCTTCTGTTACAGTGGTGAGCAAATATACTGTACCTACAGTACTATAATGAAATAAAAGAATAAACACAGGAAAAACACACAAGGAAATTCATTGCAATAAACTGTTTATCTGTTTATATGAATGTATATTATACTAATGCTAGCTCTGTCTTCGCTTGTTCGCTTTCTGATGAACGTCATATTGACCCGTCAAATCAGATACGTTTGGTATGTATGTATGTATAGATATGTGCTCTTTACTGCTGTATTAAGTCCAACATGTGTTTTTCAACATATATCAACATCACCAGATGCTTGTGTATGTTTATGCACTACTAACCAGTTTTGTTTGTTTGTTTTTTTCTGATCAGTGATGGGACTGAGAGTGAAAGTTACAAGTCTGGAAAATCTGTCAGAGTCTCAGATTGAGCTGGTGATTCTACAGGTGAGAAACGTGTCTATGTAAATCTCAACATGTAAATCTAAAACACTTCTAATGGTGTTACTTTCTCATGTATTATTGTACAACAATGATACACACACAGAAAATAAATAATACACTTAATACACAAAAACTTTAGTATTTAGGGGTGTGCACGAATAATCGAACATTCGAATATTTGGTCTGCAATTATTATTCGAAAAATAAAAACACTATTCGAATTTTACTATTGTGTTGATTTGCTGGCCGTTAATGCTAAGAATCCATATAAATCCTAAGCGGTTATAACTAAATGCGCTGGGTGGCGCTGTAGAGTGTGTTAATAAGTTGATAGATCACAGAATGCTGTCATCTGCCTCGCCAAGTTTGGAATTACGTTGATCTTACTAAATAATCTGACAAAATGTAATTATTAAGAATTAGTGAAACTTGTTTTTCATAATATCACCACCACATTGAGAAATCGCATGAAATCCAAACACAGTCGACTGAGGAACCGCAGCTGATCCCGAGTGACCCGAGAACAAAGCACATATGATAGTGAAATGATCTTGAGACATATATAAAGTTTAACACAAAGCGTTAAGAAACTGTTAGCGCACGTTATCTTTGTCGGCGAACATTCTTATTGTTTTTCTCAGCATTAACATGTGAAACAATGTAAACACAGGCCGACTTGAGTGCATGTACATTCTGTACTGTAATTGGCACGGTCTGCTTGAGCTTGCGTTTGTTTTTTATATGTATGTATATATGTTTTTTGTTTACACGTTTCAACCAAAATAAAACCTTGAGATATTTAACGCAACGTTGTTGTAGAACATTGTTTATAATGGCTAATTCTAAGCTTGTTTAGAAATCGTGACAAAAGTAATGTCTTTTTCATTAAACCTTATTTAAATAAACTAATTTTCAAATATTCGTTTTTTATGAGCCCAAATATTCGAATGCAATATTTTTGGAAAATGCCCATCCCTAATAGTATTAACAGATCTAGTTGTAATATATCTAGCTCATAAATATCTCACAGAGAACAAATTACATTTCAGCTCCAGGAAGAATTTATCAGACTTGGACTTCCCAGCAATTTCACCATGAATTTGAGAAATTATCGCAAAATCAGTCCATGAGAGAAAAAAAGAGCAATCCAGGACATTAAAAAATGGTTTGGGTTTCATGTTTTATCAAACTTTTACTGAACATCTGCATTTTGCATATTCTTTGTGCTACTGATCACTGAAATTCTGCACTGTACATATTACCTAAATAATAATTACAATAATCACATTATTATGACATATATTTTTTCTAAATAATGAATTACATACAGTAGATTGACTGTACTCATGTTATTAGAACTTAATGTACTATGAATAATCAAACTAATCAAACATTGTGTGTCATCAGATCTTAGCTGTAGTAAACTGATTAACTCTTAGGGTGTACTCACACTAGGCATGGTTGCCGTGAACCGGGCCCGAGTACGATTGTCCCCCCTCCCCACTCCCCCTCTGGCCTGCACTCACACAGGGTTTCAGCATTCGTGCCGGAGCACGCTTACGTCATTATGGTACGACGGTTTCAGGATAAACAGGAAGAGCGGCACTCTCGCTGAACGCAATGTAGTCCATCGCTCTGGTTACTTTGTGGATAGTAAGTTTGGTCCGCGGCTGTCCACAGCCCTCTCACAGCCTGTTGCTAAACAGGTCTATCGCTTTTGTGGCACGAAAATTTTCACGCAATCGCGCTGCTCGTATGAGGAGGTTTTCAAGGTACCAGCTGAAGTGCAGCACGGACTTTGCAGCTTTGATTACCGACTACAGTTCCCGTACATCGGAAAAAAAACGTAAAGTCACGCGTCCTGTTCCGTGCTCTAGCACGGTTAGCGCTCACACTACATGCGAACCGCGCCCGAGTCCAACTGAACCGTGCTCTGGCACACCTCTTCCAAATGGGCCAGGGACGGCTAAACGAACCGCGCCCGGGCACGGTTCGGAGCACTCACACTAGTCAAACGAACCGCGCTTTGGTGGTCAAACGCACTCGGGCACGGTTCAAACTGCCTAGTGTGAGTACACCCTCAGTGATCAACTCGTACAATTAAAAGAGTTTTCTTAACTTACAGTTGGTTTATGTTGTTATTTGTATTTTCGCTGCAATGATTTGTTGATTCAGCCCAAGCCATTGGGATAGACTCCAGCATCCGACCGGACAAGCGGTTTGGAGAATGGATGGATGGATGGATGATTTGTTGATCTCTTTGTAAATTCATAAATCTACTTTTTGGTGCTTCAAGAATACAAATGCATTTGTCTGCAGTTCCAATGTTCCACTGGAAAAATCATATGAAGACAGACATCTGACATGATTTACATATCATATGACACACATTCACAATAAATGTGTCTGGAGGAAGTGTTACTGTATATGTGGGTGGCAGAAATAACATACTTCGGTCTCAAGTTTTCTTTAGTTGTTTAGAAATGTTGCATATCTATTTTATGGACTATGTTGTTATGGGGTATTCTATATGATATCATTTGCAGGTTTATCATTTAAATAAATAATCACAAAAATGTTGGTTTCTTTCTTTATTTCTGAACTTACAAAGACCACTGTGTTGACCAAAGGAATAGTGTTGTTAACAAAATAAAAAATCTAAAACATCTAAAAACCCCATCATTTAAAATAATGTATTCAATCAGGGTAATTTTGTAATTGACAGTAATTGACAAAATGGAGAGCTAGATATTATCTCGTGTGTGTGGGTGTGCGTGTGTACAGAGGGATATGGTATGCAACATGCTTTTCCTTTTATTTTGCATTTTGAATTTTAAAGTCAATGTAATTTGTATCTACTATAAACAAATTAGGTACAAGTTTATGTATTTTCAATATTGTAGCAAATTTGCAGTAATGCATTAAAGCATGTAAGGATCAGCTTATTATAATATTATTATAATATATATTAATATTTAATTTTAATCACCAATCTGTTATTTAATCAAGAATGGTTGCAACATGTTCATTGTCAAACTCCAAAATTAGATTATTGTTAATTTAAAAAAAAGCCATTATTATTTTATTTAAAAAATAATTTTATTTTATTGACAAAATATTTCAGTTTGTCTTGTATATATATATATATACACAAGAAATATATATATATATATATACACAAGAAATATATATATATATATATATATATAAATATATATATATATATATATATATATTTCATTGGATCAGATATTTTAAGCTGTCATACAGTACATAAACATTGTATTTGATACTTCATTTGTTTGACTACATATCACAATTCCTATATAAATGTTTCATTTTATTTTCAACCAAGGGAGTTCTAGACAACAGTGCAATAGACACTTCTTAATTGAGTCAATTAATGGTTAAATTATAAAATTATATGACTAAATACCATATCAGAATATGATAGGTTTGTCATATTACTCAGACTTCCCAGCAATGTCACCATGAATTTGAGAGACTATCGGAAAATCAATCCCTGATGAAGACGACAGTGTTTTGCATTTTCCAATACAAATAATTCCAATACAAATAATTATCATGACATTTTTAAAATTTAAGATCAATCTTAGTTGTCAATGTTAGTTTTTTGAAAATGTTACAGGCATCTGATTTACCTTGTTTAATGGACATTTTAAATCAGTGAAGGTGGTAGGTTTTAGTATAACAGTATAATGTAATATAATAAATGTAGCATATTAGAATCAAAGGGACTAAAACATTATTAACACCTGGAGTCATGTTTTCCTCATTTGTTACAGGCTAACTATGTTAACATTTAAATAAATAAATCATGGATCAAAATGGGAAAATTATTTTGAAATAAATGGACTTTTTTGGGTGGGAGGTAGAGATTAATTGCCTACACCAATAGAGGGTATGCACGTGACATCACTGTCAACTGGAGTGAGCGTGGCTCCGCCCACTGAGTGGTAGCATTAATTTCAGAGTGAATGCTGCGATAGAACACAATTAGAAAGAGCTTTGTGTGAACTCTGTGTATTCCGGTTTAAGACAGTTAGGGCAGGTTTCTTCTCCAACTTCAAAATCCTACATCGCTGTTTTTCCTTTTTTGATCTTCTGTGCATGTTCACTTTGTAAACACTGCATCAGTACTTCTGCAGCAATGTGGGATGATTTTGAAGTTGGAGGAGAAAATGGGAGTTTTTCGACATACCCCAACTGTCTTGAACCAGAATACACAGAGTTTACGTACAGCTAGTCAAGACGAGCGTTTGAGGTTAAAAAGTCAATCAATTTTTTTAGACAATAACTAATCGTTTCGCTAGATAAGACCCTTCTTCCTCAGTTTAGAAGCCGCATTTAAATTGCATTTTGGACGTTCAAACTCGGGGGCACCATAAAAGTCAATTGAAAAAAACAATTTGTTTACGACTGAAGAAAGACAGACATGAACATCTTGGATAACAAGGGGGTGCGTAAATTATATGTAATTATTTGTTCTGGCAGCGAATTACTTCTTTAAATTAAGGTTTTTAAAGTTAAAAAAAAAAAAAGTTGTGTTTATCTGTGAAGATAATCATGATGGACAGGTTGCACTTTATCTTACAGTATGTGTACTTGTATGTACTAACAGTATACTTACAGTGCACCTGCCTAAGAATGTTCTGGTAATATAAGGTAGGGTTAGGTTCAGGGTTAGTACCTAGTTATTACCTAGTTATTATAATTACTATACTAAGTATGTAGCATGTACATGAGGAACAGGATTGTAAAATAAAGTGCTACCGATGGACAACAAATTGTAAGAATCATAAACTTTTGTTGGTCACAGAGCTTGTTTTCTGCAGCCTACAATGCTTTAAAGCTAAAGCTGGGTTTTGCCTACAATCTCATGATATCATAGTATTATTAAACAGGAGCTATGCTGACCTGAAATTTACAGACCTTGACTGTAAACAATCCAGTTTAAAATGTGCAGTCAGTATCCCACAATGCAATGTTGAGAGAAATGTTTTATCAAACTACCACTTAACTTTAGTGAACTTCCTAAAAGTTTTTCAATAGAATAAATGCATCTAAACTTCTGATCTTAAAAATGTCTGTAATTTAACAAATGTAAAATAGAAAACAATTTTTCTTTATCGTGGTAATGTTTTGCCTTATTTCTTTTTAAACTCCTATCCCATAATGTGCTTTCATTTTTGTTTATTTTATGCATGAATACTTGGAACACCTACAGCAGTATATCTGAAATCCTCTCAGCTTGACCTTCTACTTATAATTACATGAATGAACTGGAAGTAATATAAACTGCAATATTTAACACCTTCCTGAATTTGATCAGAATCAACTTTTTGACAACTAGATGCCAATCACCGAATTAAACATGCAACTGTGTTCACTGAAAAAAGACAAATTATTTCAGAAATTAAATATCCAGTATGATTACTTTTAGGAATGTTATATTGAATTAATTACTCTGATTTATTCCAAATTCATTTAGGAGGGTCTGTTGTGTGTATTTCTGGATGCCGTGTACATTTGTGATATTACAGAGATATAAAGAGCATTAATTGTCATGAATGAATGACATGTACCATTTATACCAGTTAGAACCAGTTTGCTTTAATAGTATTAACTAACAAAAGAAGATTTAATATGCTTGGTAACAAAGGCGTACGATTAGAAATGACAAGTGCTGAACCAATCATAAAGAGGTATACAACATATAACCTTTATTTTTATGCATTTGACTTCAAAATTGTCCTACATCACAGTTGTACTTTTTTGACCTTCTTTGCATGTTTACTGGTACTTCTGCAATGATGTAAAATGAGAAAATAAGATGGGAATAACTTATTACACACCTCTCTGGAATACTTGATTCTGATTGATCAATCACAACATTATGAGGTATGTTATTCCCGACAACAACCGGTAAAATTGGTAACTTGACGGTTAGTAATTATATGTATCACTTTGCTGTCACTGACACAGATTAATGTTTCATGTCTAATTATTTACTTTTGCGCCAAGGCTGCGTTGGGCTGCTGATAAACCTGACGGGCTTTATTTTGCAATAACAACTGGGTGGTTACATTACAGTTGAACAACTAGACAAAGTCAGATATTTACAACAAATAGGCAGGTGGAAGTTTTACTGTATATACTGTAAGGTTTGCAAGAATAACCAATGCGGATTATCTTTAAAAAACTACTATTTGCATGTTTGCTTATTATAATAAATGTAAATAAATTCTCTACCCAGAGTCGTGCACAGGGACTAAACCAACAACGCTTTTAAGTCAGAGAGAGTTAGAACATGGTTTGGAAAGCAATAGCTTCATGTAAAATCACATTTTTACGTATGCAAGTACAGTTTGTACACTCACACCTGTAAGGCAGCTATGTGATGACACGTTTTTTAATGTCATGGGTGTTACTGGCATGATCACACCCATAGAAACTATAAATATGAAAATGATAAACTACCACCAAAACAGCAAGCAAGAGAAAAACCGATACTACACAATACTCCACAGGTAAATTGTTCACCACCTGATGACAATGGCTTTTTTTAAAAAAAAACTTGCTATTTACAATTTTATTGTAATAAATCAAGAAAATGCAAATAAATAAATGTAAAAAAAAAAAGTAAATTATTGTATTGCACATTTGAAAATGCATATTTTTCCTGACACAGTAAATATGTTTTCACTGCTTCTGATATCAGGTAATCCAAACATTTCTATTAAATATTTTAAGCACTGACGTTGCCATTCTGTGTAAAGATTTTGCCTTTGGCAATCTTCTGGTATTAGAGGTTTTTTTTAAATGTTTAGAAAATACAATCATTCATTTATTTTGTGCTCGAATTCCCAACTAAACTTCTGTTCTTATCAGGTTTTATCACCTTCACCTTGAGTATCCCTCGTCAGTATGTCTTTGTGAATGAATCCAAGACTTGGGCAGAAGCTCAGATATACTGTAGAGAGAAATACACTGATCTGGCCACCATTGAAAATGAATAACAGACGCTCCAGTTAATGAATGCAGTGAACAATGATTCTATTGATTTGGCCTGGATTGGACTCTATGATGATCTCTATGATGGTTTAAACAACACCAAGTGAATAATGGAGAACAATACATGTATGTGTTCATGCATGTGGGGAGGTGGACTACAGCAGACTACTACAGAATGAATCCTTTTATCTGTTATGATGGTGCGCAGTTATATTTTATAGGACAATTAAAACGTTTCATTTTAATCATTCTGAAATAACTAACCACTCTCAGCCACTCCACTATGATGGTGAGAACTGCAGTTGAACTTTCAAACTACTAATTACAACAACACACTTATGATACCATGATAAAGGCCTACTATATCACATTAAACAGGCATCAAAAAGAACAAATTCTTCTGAACAATAGGGAAAAATATTCTATTATATTTACTATAATAAACAAGAATAACCTGAGTTATACAAGCCATATTTGTTAAATGAAAAAGAGACAGACATAAATTAAGAAAACAATTACATTTAAACAGGCTTTTCATGTCATTTGAAGAACTTCTGGTTTAAGCCCGACCCGCTCTCTGTTTTATCTCCTGTTCTAACATAAGATACACATTTTGAGTTTGCATTTGCTGCACACTCCTAACATTAAAATTGTTTTCTACAGGAAGAGCAAATGCTAGTGCAAGTTATGTGTTTGTTGAACAGTCCAAAACTTGGACTGAAGCTCAGAGTTACTGCAGAGAACATCACACAGACCTCATCAGTATTAGGAATGAGACTGAAAACAGGGTTCAGTCATTAATTCCATATTCTTTGGCTGTTTGGATTGGACTGTACAGAACCAGATTTTGGTCAGATCAGAGCAACTCTTCATTCAGTAACTGGAGGACAGGACAGCCAGATAATACTGGAAACCATGAATACTGCACTGTAGTGTAATTTAGTGACTCTGGACAGATGAATACTGCTATTCTTTATTTACTTTTATTTGCTACAGTGGTATGTATGTTTTACAGCCTGGACTGTAACCAATTAAACTGCATTAATTGCAATGATAAAAGTCAACCTGTCCTTTGTTACAGCTATGAAAAGATCCCATGTAAATAAATTAAATTTCTTTTAAAAACTACCATTTTACACTTTTACCCACAGTATCATCTTTGGCATTATCCCATCAGTATCACTTTGTGAATGAGAATAAGACCTGGACTGAAGCTCAGAGATACTGCAGACAGAATTACACTGATCTGGCCACCATTGATAACATGGAGGAAATGAACAGGCTGATTAACACAGTTAATGGGAGTTACAATGGTTCAGCCTGGATTGGACTGTATGGTGATGTGAACAGCTGGAGATGGTCACTGGAAGACAATGATTTCTATCAGGAAGGAGAGAGAGATTTCAGAAACTGGGATTACGAACCTGAGAATCCGAATTTTAGATAGTTGAAGACATAGTTAACAAGTTTGTGAATATTTTGAATAAAAAAAGGAAAAACTAAATAAAAGTAATACACAGCTATTGTGGCTGTGGTGTGTCACATGACAAGCATGATGTGTTGGCAGGGAAATAATAAGGTGCTGTTATGTTCTAAAATGACAACTCATGTGTCAGAATATTTTCAACTTTCATGTGAAAGGATTTTTTAAAAATTCTATTTTAATGAAATTGTGTGATATCTTAGACAAAGGAAATTCCTCTCAGAAGTATGTCTGGGTATCTGAAAGGAGGACCTGGACTGGAGCTCAGAGCTACTGCAGAGAGAAATACACAGACCTGGCAAGTGTGAGGAATGAGACAGAACATCAGCAGATAATGAAAGCTGCAAATGGAAATACTGTATGGATTGGTCTGCACAGAAACAGACTGTGGTCAGATCAGAGCAACTCTTCTTTCACAAACTGGAAACCAATGTTCAGGGGTTTAACTGCACAGCCAGATAATGGTTTGAATACACCAGTACAGGCTGGTACTCAACACTGCACAGCTGTGTCTTTACAACAACTTGGCCAGTGGACAGATGAGAACTGCCTGGACAGGTTGCCTTTCTTCTGTTTCAGTGGTGAGCAAATATACAGCACCTTCTATCACAAAACAATGATTCAATGACTATTGCAAGGAGAAACAACCAATGTTGCTTATTCATTAACAGATTCATTAATAATGTATTATAAACTCCTTGTGTAGTTAATGTCTGATGATCAGTACAACTCGTATCTTTACATAAAATAGAAGGGGTTTTTAGTTTAAAGCAGACATATACCGTAGATCATCAAATCAACATAAATTTGTTTTATAATTACACTCCACAGATTTTTCCCCCCACATTTTCACAGGCAGGTACAAAGTAGGAGCATATGTTGAAGGATATCTCACAAACACAAAACAAATCACATTTCGGCTCCGGGAAGAGTTCATAAGACAAGGACTTCCCAGCAACTTCAGCATGCATTCGAGGAGCTATCGTAAAATCAGCCCATGAGAGACGAGAAAAGCATTTCTGCACACAAGAAAATTTGTTTCACGTTTCATTTTTAGAACTTTGTAAACTTCCTTCAAGTTTCTTAGTTCTCAACTCCTGATGATACCTATTTCTGTAATCTAAAAAATACAAGTTTTAAACAAACAATACAGTTTAATTTTATGTGTGTGTGGTTGGGTGGGCTTCTTCCCCAAAATTCCTATGCCATAATGTTCTTTCATTTGTATAAATACTTGCAATTATTTGTTGAATATAATGTAATAAACTAAATTTAAACTACATTTAACAACCTTAGCCTACACTTATTTACAATTCAAATCTTCTAGAATTCATATTTCCTTGAGATCCAGTCTTCAAATCTAGGAATTGTCTTTGTATCACTCTTTCTGCAGATTGCATTGTTGCATTAGTAAGTGTATTTGTTTACAAACACTAATTTAGTAACAAAATACATGACTACCTTTAAGAATTAGGTTTTTTTTTAATTATTTACTCAACAAAGACACAAATTCATTCAGGAGGATCTGTTGCATGCATTTCTGGATTTCATCAACTGTGAATGAGATATCTCTAACTGGAGATCAATATCAGACATGGAATGCATGAATTTATGAAATTTACATGCAATCAGATTAAGGATATTTTCACATACACTCAGCTCTAACTTACCTTGAGAATGAGCATTGATGGAAATGAATTCCCATTGGCTGTGTGCATCTGGCCAGAACATCCACTAAGCCTCTTTAACCATTGTTAATGTAGACTCACAATGTTCAGTGCACAAAGTACATCTGATAGAGCAGCTATGTGATCCAAGTTTTATGATCTCAGGAATGTTTAAAGAAATGATCCACCCCTTTTACTTTGTCAACCATCATAAATACAGTCACATAAACTGAAAACGGCAACCAAAAAAATCCAAAGGTAAACTACTGAAATCATTATTATATCCATTCTATAAAGCATAGCAAAATAAATTTTCATTATCATTTGAACAATAATATTAAAGAATGTTAAATTTATTATTTTTGTACTTTAAAATGCATTCATCTACCAAATACTTTATACAATACCTACAAATGAGGAACGATAATAAAAAGTATTTTGAACTATGTTTTGAAATAAAGTATTTTGAAACATATTTTAAACTTAGAACAGTGGTGAAGTTACATTATCATTACTACATTACGCAGTATAAAAGTATGTTTTTTTCACAGCTATGTTTCTACTATCTGGTAAGCCAGTCATTTTCAACAAAAATTTTAACTTAGGTTCCATTACATGTAAAAGCATGATATGGCTTTTGTCATGCTTCTGGGAGTAAAAGTATTTATTTCTATTGTCTAAAAAAAACAGTCTAACATTGATTTATTATGTTCCTATGATCTAAAGGCCAAATGTGCATCTTACACAGTTTTTTTTCACCTTCACTTTGAGTGTTCCTTGTCAGTATGTTTTTTGTGAATGAATCCAAGACTTGGGCAGAAGCTCAAAGGTACAAGTAAGTGTCTGGAAGTTAAGGAGAAGTCCACTTCCAAAACAAAGACTCACATATAATGTACTCACCCCCTTGTCATCCAAGATGTTCATGTCTTTCTTTCTTCAGTCGTAAAGAAATTATGTTTTTTGAAGAAAACATTTCTGCATTTTTCTCCATATAATGGACCGTTATGGTGCCCCGATTTTGAACTTCCAAAATGCAGTTTAAATGCGGCTTCAAACGATCCCAAATGCGATTGTAAACGATCTCAGCCGAGGAAGAAGGTCTTATCTAGCGAAAAATTATTTTCATTTAAAAATACAATTTAAATACTTTTTAGAGTCTACTATATGGAGAAAAATGCGGAAATGTTTTCCTGAAGAAAGAAAGACATGAACATCTTGGATGACAAGGGGGTGAGTACATTATATGTGAATCCTTGTTTTGGAAGTGGACTTCTCCTTTAAAATAAAAAAATACAATTACAAATATTTATTTACCTTTTTTATTTATTCATTCATTCATTCCTTCATGACCTTTCTATTTAAAATAATAATTATAATAATAACAATGTTGAGGAATACAGAAATAACTCAAAACAAACACAAAACAAATCACATTTCAGCTCCAGGAAGAGTTTATAAAACAAGGACTTCCCAGCAACTTCACCATGAATTTAAGAAACGAACAAAAAAAACAGTCCATGAGACACAAGGAAAGCATTCCTGTGCATTCCTGTTTTTTGTTTGTTTGTTTTATAAACTTTTTTTGAGTAATGCAATGATAAAAAATATCTCAACTCCACTGATTTTGACTGATTTCACAAACTGTAAACAATGCAGTTTAATTTTCTCTCTTTCTTGGTATTTTTTGGCTTTCGCCAATTATTTGTTGTATACAATGTAATAAACTTCAAAATAACTTCTCTAAATTATGAGCATTAAAGTATACCGCATGTATGCATATGCAAACATTCTATGGATTCTGCTGGATGGACCTGATGAGGTTTTGTTTGAACAGTCTTGTTTTCCAATAAAATATGTGAACATTCTTAAAAGGAGACGCATTTATCCATTTACTTAACCGATTTCAAAAGATTTCAAAGACACAAATTCATTCAGGAGGATCTGTTGCATGCATTTCTGGATCTGCGTTCATGATTCTGTTTTCATTCAATGAACACATTTTATTAACTATATGCAAGATCTCTGACTGGACATCATTATCAGACAGCGTTTTGTATGAAATCAGATTCATAGATCATTCTCAGCTTACCTTCAGAAAGAGCACTGATGGAGATGCATTCCCATCATGCATCAGCCATTCAAGAAAGTCATTGTGCAACCACGAACGCAGAATACAATAATGCGCTTAAGTTGCATAGCTTGATGCAGACAATTGTGTGAATAAAAAGAAAACCTCATTGCTGTATAAAATACAACGAGTTTGAACCAGTCAGAACAGAACACTATCCACTAAGCCTCTTTAACCATTGTTAATGTAGACTCACAATGTTCTCACAGAGTACATTCGATAGAGCAACTATGTGATCCAAGTTTCATGATGTCAGGAGTGTTTAAAGAAATGATCCACCCATTTTACTTTGCAAACCATTAGAAAAATTTAGATGGACACATAATCTGAAAACAGCAACCAAGAACATCCAAAGGTAAGCTACTGACTTCCTTTTTAAATCCACCCTATAAAGAACAGCACAAAAAAGTTCATTATTAAAAATATTATTAAAGTTGTTCTGTTATTATTATTATATTTTAAAATATTTTTATCTATTAGATGTTTCTATATTAAACTACCTACAAATGAGGAATGATATAAAAAGTATTTTAAACTATGTTTTTATATGTAATAAGCATTCATCTACTCAGAAGAGAGGTTATATTATTATTTCATTAGTATTGTTTCTTCACAGCTATGTCTCCACTGCTTCTACTATCCGGTAAGCCAATAAATTTATTAACATAAAATTTTGCATCACCGTCTAAGTTCCATTATATGTAAAAGCAGGATTTGGGATTCTGGTACTAAAAGTTTTTTATTTATTTATCTAAAAATAGAGTCTAACATGGATTTATTATGTTCTTATGATCTAATTAAAGACCAAATGTGCCTCTAAAACAGGATTTATCACCTTCACGTTGGGTGTCCCTCGTCAGTATGTTTTTGTGAATGAATCCAAGAGTTGGTCAGAAGCTCAGAGATACTGTAGAGAGAAATACATTGATCTGGCCACCATTGAAAACAAACAACAGATGGTTCAGCTAACAGACACAGTGAATGGTGATTCTATTGATTTGGCCTGGATTGGACTCGATGATCTGAACAGTTGGAAATGGACTCTAGAGGACAGTGATTTCTTCAAGGTGGGACAGAAAGACTTCAGGAATTGGTATAACCAAGGACAAGACAATTACAGAGGACAAAGTCTGTGTGTGTCTATGTACAGGGGTATATGGTTTACATCATACTGTTTCAATTACTGTCCTTTTATCTGCTATGATGGTAAGCAGTTTCAGCAATAATATGTATATAGAAAATGGAAAAAATCCAAGTGGTTACATTATTATAACTTTCATGAATGCTCAATACTACATTTAAATGTTTCAGGAAGACAGAATGCCAGTGCTAGTTATGTTTGGGTTTACCAGTACAAACCCTGGACTGAAGCTCAGAGTTACTGCAGAGGACATCACACAGACCTCGTCAGTATCAGGAATGAGACTGAAAACCAGAAGATCCAGTCTTTATTCGAGAATTATTATGGTGATTTTTGGATTGGACTGTACAGAACCAGATCTTGGTCAGATCAGAGCAACTCTTCATTCAGTAACTGGAGGACAGGACAGCCAGATACTGCAGGATCCTGCACTGTAGTCTCATTCAGTGACTCTGGGAACTGGACTGATGAATACTGTCATTATAGATTTCCTTTCATTTGCTACAGTGGTGAGTAGATGTCTATGTAGTGGCTTGGACTGGCAAAAAATGACAAGTGCTAACATTTTAGACTTTCTCCACAGCGTCATCTTTGACATCATCCCGTCAGTATCACTTTGTAAAAGAATCTAAGACCTGGACTGAAGCTCAGAGATACTGCAGACAGAATTACACTGATCTGGCCACCATTGATAACATGGAGGAAATGAACAGGCTGATTAACACAGTTAATGGGAGTTACAATGGTTCAGCCTGGATTGGACTGTATGATGATGTGAACAGCTGGAGATGGTCACTGGGAGACAATGATTTCTATCAGGAAGGAGAGAGAAATTTTAGAAACTTCTATCATGAACCAAACAACTACGATGGGAATGATCTGTGTGTTTACATGAATTATGCTGGAGACTGGTTTGATTCATCCTGTGACAACTTCTTTACATTTGTTTGCTATGACGGTAAGACATTTAATTTATAATGATAAAATTTAAAAAAAAAAGACTATTCATTCAGTTATGTTTTATCTTAGGTAAAGAAAACTCCTCTCAGAAGTATGTCTGGGTATCTGAGTATACAACCTGGACTGGAGCTCAGAGCTACTGCAGAGAGAAATACACAGACCTGGCCAGTGTGAGAAATGAGACAGAGCATCAACAGATAATGAATGTTACACATTATTACTATTATTATGTATGGATTGGTCTGTACAGAAACAGACTGTGGTCAGATCAGGGTAACTCTTCCTTCACATATTGGCTACCATACACTCAAAGTGTTGAAGCACAACCAGATAATGGTGCAAGTGTCCAAGCACTGAATGGAGCTCAACATTGCACAGCAGTGTCTTTACAATACTTTGGTCAGTGGACAGATGAGAGCTGCTTTGCCAGTTTGCCTTTCTTCTGTTACGGTGGTGAGAAAACATACCTTCTGTAATTAAATCAATCAATCAATCATGTTAAACACAAAGCAACCAAATAGTTAATTTGTAATATTAATGTAATTAATAAGATCAATAACCTTTTATGCTCTTAGTTCCATTGGCTTTCTGGTAGACATCATGATCATCATACTGAACCCCCATTTCAGATGACTATGGTATATTCACAAACCAATTTCTATTTACACAGTATTGACTAGTTCTGTTTTGTTTTCTTTTTACTGATCAGTGATGGGACTGAGAGTGAAAATTACAAGTGTGGAATATTTATCAATGACTCAGATCGAAGAACTGGTGATTGCACAGGTAAAACAAACAGTCACAATGTGAAACAATCATAAAAGATTTACTAATTAATTAATAGCATTCAGAAATATCTCACAAACACAAAACAAACCACATTTCAGCTACAGGAAGAATTTATCAGACAAGGACTTCCCAGAAACTTCACAGTGCATCTGAGGAACTATCGTAAAATCTGTCCATGAGAGACGAGGAAAGCATTCCAGCACTCAAAAAAATGGTTTCATATCTACTCATTTTTGTATGTTTCTTGCTTGCATGTTTAAACAGCAAACTTAAGCTTTATCTGGTTGTTTATATTGAAAAACTGAACAGTACACACAGACAAACACATTCTTTAAAAATCTTTTGAGTCTCTTTGATTCAGAGGTATTTGTACAAGCTTGAATTCAGTTACTCATTCAGGATAACACAAAAAAGTCTGATGATTGAACAGTGCAGATATTAACAAGAAAAAAAAAGAAAGAAAAACAGTACAACAATATTGGTTTCCTCTTTTCCTCATCCTTTATCCACCGATCTGCCCTTTCTTTGTGCTATCGATCAACTTATTAAGTGTCAAATCAAATGCACTTTATCATGGCTGCCTGCTTGTTTTCCAGGCGTCATCTTGAGCAATGGAGGCAAAATGCTGCCTGTAGTTTATTTCAGCTGATTAATTCGACCCATGCTGCTTTTATTTGCCACGTATCTGGTGACTGATTGACTTTGATGGGTGAGACTTTTAAAAAGACTCTTTGTTTCATGTATGCATACTGTTATTTTGCAGATTAAAAACTGAGTTTTTGAGAAGGAAACAAAAGTGTAGCAAATACACTGTGACAGACAGACAGACATTCAGGTAGCCTAGATAGATAGGCAGATGTGGAGAGACACCCACACACTCTCACACAAATTATAGCTCACATCTGTTGCTATCAGTAGATTATAATGAAGTACATGATGAGATGAAATACAGAAGAGAAGCTCATGACAAGCCAGTTGGTGACATTATTTAGACTGACAAAAAATATTTGCACAACAGATTGGGTGACCCAAAGCAATGTCAAAACTTGACTGTGTCAGATGAGAAATTCAAAATGACAGGCTCCAATATGTTGCACAGAAGGATGGCAAGAAATACAAAGCTTTGAGAGAATATGACAGCGGCTCTGGAATCATGGCGTCTCTGTGACAGCATCTTAAACTCAATATCACCACACAAAGACCAGAAGCAGCGTCGCATTATTAAACCGCATGGTAAAGGAGGTCTTTGTGCTGGTGAGATTCATAAAGTGTTGTCGGATTCAATTTTGGGGTTATATTTTTCTCAAATCTCAAAGGGGAAATCATATAATAAGGTGGAAAAACAAGCTATTTATAGAAACTGAAATAATTTACACTAGTTTTGAACCTTGTATGCATACAGTACACAAAAACAAAAAAATCTGCCAGTGGACAAAGGCAGTCTGAAAACTTTAATAACGTGCTGTATATAATGTTGGCCATGCAAATATAACAGCACTGACAGTACTGACCTTTTCTCTGATATTCATGGTCACA
Source organism: Labeo catla (assembly GCA_012976165.1). Taxonomy (NCBI): domain Eukaryota; kingdom Metazoa; phylum Chordata; class Actinopteri; order Cypriniformes; family Cyprinidae; genus Labeo; species Labeo catla. The sequence continues at coordinate 86,597 of VONZ01001720.1, forward strand.
CGGTTGCTTGTGTAAAAAGACACACTGACTGAGCATCAAATAAAACCAAATGTGTTTTGCAGTGCCATTCTGAAACAATAAAACGCATTTAATCAATTAAATTGGTAATTATGCACCAATAAAATATAAACAAATTGTACAAATATTAAATCAAATAAAGGATATAAAATTATGTTTAGGGTGTTTTAGGGCAGTGATTGCTTTGTTAGTGCGGTTTATTTCAATATGTGTGAATGCTGCCATCCCAAAATTGGTGTTCACCAAACAAATTGACCAAGATTAGGATTGGGTATCAGAATATTATCAACTCCGGTTCCAATTCCAATTCTGCTTATCGATTCCGATACTTTTTTTTGATTTCCCAGTTTCGATTCCAATGTGAATAAAAGATGATATCAAGCATATTTATTCTGTTTCTTTTTGTGCTAAACATTTAGTTGCAGCTGAATACCATGAACAAAAATCAACAGGCTACATAAAAACAAGATTCACTTAAGAGCTGTTTGCAAAATAGAGCTGCGTGATTCTGGATAAATTGGGTTGTTGTTTTTTTAAATGGAATTTGTGGTTCTCTTACGATTCTGAAGAAAAAAAACATTAGACAACTAAACAAAATCACATGTAGGCCTAATTTATAAGTAACTGATTCAGTGATCGCAGATGTATCCATACTTTGGAGCGCTATGCGCTTAGATTAGCAAGCAAGGTCCTGGCAGATTGCTAGGTTGGGTTCTTACAGATTTAAAAAAAAGAAAAAAAAAAAAAAGAACCGCATATAGGAATCGATAGGCGGAACCGAAATTTTAATTTCACAAGAAGTATCCGATTCCTGACCTTAAGTATCCGATTCTGGAATCGGAATCAATTTTCAAAACCCAACCCTATCCAAGATCCGTCTTCTCAAGTGAACTCTGGTGCAGTTTGACTGATATATGAAAGCACAGCACACCGAAGACAACTAAACGAACCAAAAACAGGATGTGATGTCACACTTTTAGAATGCTGCCTGTTTTTAGCACATAAAATTAAACTGTAAAGTATCTAAAGTGTCTACCCTAAACTTTACACTATTTAAAAGATAGCTATTATGCCCCTGTTTACAATATGTAATATAAGTCTTAGGTGTCCCTAGAATGTGTTCAACTCAAATATCAACTCAAAATACCCCACAGATTAGGGCTGTACGATACATCGTTTCAGCATCGTCATCGCGATGTACGCATGTGCGGTAGTCACATCGCGGCAGTCACGATGCAGGGCAAAATAAAAAAAAATATGTGTGTCTGATTTAAAAATGTACTTTCTATATCTAAACTTTCTATTCACAGATCTATATTTGTCTAATATAAAGTAATTAATTCATATTCAAGGGCTCTTTAAAAACCACAAAGCACACGTTGCTTCACCTACTTCGTGCATGCAGTCTTTGCGTGCGCATGGGGAAATGAGCGCGGGACGGGAGAAAAGCGCCGAAATGGAAGATTTGGTAGCAAAAAGAAACGCAACGTCGGTAATATGGAAGTATTTTGGGTACAAAAAGGATGATGCTGACCAAAAACAGGTGCTTTGTCGGGAGTGCCTGGCAGTTGTTGCCACAACTCGCGGCAACACTACGAATTTGTTTGACCATTTAAGTCGGCACCACAAAGCACTGTATGACGAATGCAAAGCCAGATCAGATTGCCGTCCAAAGCAAAAAACTATTTCGGATGCGTTTGCCAGTGTGACGCCTTATGAGAAGGGCTCTAAGCGACAGAAAGATGTCACTGATGCTATTACATTTCACCTTGCGAAAGACATGGTACCAATAAACACGGTCACCAAGAAGGGTTTTACAAACATGATCCGCTTGGCCTGGATGAGAGATGTCTCGTATGTGTAACAACAGACAATGCCGCGAACATGATAAAGGCTGCCGCCCTCAACAAGTGGACCAGGTTGCAGTGGTTTGGACATCGGCTGCATCTTGCGATTGGTAAATTATGCCTGTGCATTTTTACTACTATTGCTTTTGCTATAATTTGACTTGAAATAATAAATACTTTTTCAGTACCGTATAAAGTTCAGTACCGTTACTTGTATTTCTCTGGAAGCTATTTTCCCCAAATTTTTTACATTTTCATTTGTTTACAAAAAACAGTTTAAAAATATGTCCATATATTGGTTTTGATGAGGTAAATGAGTTATGCCTCTTTCACACCGCAGGCGCTAGCAAAGCAGAAGCAGTACGTGTGCAGCGCAAAAGCAGTGTGCAGACATGTAGATCATAAAGAACTGTATGCTTCTCAGCCTCTGAGTGTCACACACTATTGTCATCGCCTGTGATACCATGTGATTTGTTTTTGACTGTCAGCACGATGTATATAGTTTATACAAATATAATTATAAGAATGTTTTTACATAATCAAATTAGTGTGCAACTGAAACTTTAAATTGTTTAAAGTTTGGTTTTGTTGTTCAGGCCACTCCAAAATGTTTTTTGAATGTTTGGTATGTTTTTAACATAGGCGCCGAAAAAATGCGCTGCTTACGGTGTGAAAGAGCTGCACTCATAATTCAGAAAATATTTTTTACATAGTTTATTTTATAGATCCTATGTGAAAAATATAAATGTAAATGTCTGTGAATATTCAGATATGATATTTTATAAACAATTTATTTTTTATTATATTACATGAAATGATTAATATGTAGTTATTTATTTTGATTTTTATGTTTCTCTTAGATAAATGCAGTGAAAAAAGATGGACGCATCGATCGAGCTACAGGTATCTGTAAAAAGCTGGTGGGTCACTTTTCTCACAGCTGGAAGTTAGTGCAGACAACAAGCCCAAAGTAAAGGCCAGAATTGCATCAGAGATGATGGAATGCCAGAAGGAGGTCGCCAGCTGCAGCTCTGAGGTAGAGCATGAAGTTGCTGAAACATCTCAAGCAAAAAAAGCCAAAAAGTCCTTGGGAAGTTTCTTTAAACAGAGTGGAGCTGCAGCAATGAGTGATTCGTCTGTGACCATTAAAGATGCTGTGGAAGCAGAATTAAGCAACTACCTGCTGACACCTTCTATAGACAAAGAGCAAGATCCACTTGCATGGTGGAAAACACACAAAGTAAGCTTTCCACATCTTGCAAAGCTTGCCCGCAAATATCTCTCTATTCCTGCAACAAGTTCCCCATCAGAGAGGGTTTTCAGTGCAAGCGGTAACATAATCACCTGTCAGCGTTCAAGTCTCAAGCCTGCAATGGTGGATAGACTGGTGTTCTTAGCTAAAAACCTCTAAGCTTCAATGAGTAAATTAATGCATACAGAAGCACCAAATTGGTGTATTTGAATATTTATATTTACTTTATGCAACAGTTCTGAGAAAGAAACCAAATTTTTTTATGGAGTTGTTGAAAAGTTTAATTTAATCTTTTTTTGTTAGCTGATGACCAACACTTGTTTTACTTTGGCTAAACAAAGTATGCAAAACTAAAAAAAAAGAATACTCTGACATATTATTTTATTTATTGTAAGATAATTATTGTTAACAACACTTGTTATTGTCATTACAACAAGTTAAGTTTAGCTTATTACAGTTTATTTGTTACCACTCGGGGTTTGGTGCATAGCTGTTTTGTTTTTTTTTGTTTTTTTTTCAAATTTTGTGACAAAATGTATTTACTAATCTGTTTTCAAAAAAGTTGTTACGTGTTGTTGAATAAAATGTTAAAGTACTTATTTTGTCACTCATGTTAATTCCTTAATGTGATAATGAAGTGTCCTCTTTTCATTCACAAAATGAGTTGCCTTTCATCAGGGTAAAAGCAACATTCATTATTAATTTCATAACATATTAGAGCCTTGATTTGCCTGAATTGACAGTGAATAAGGTGTTTATGAAACAACCCAAAATAAGCTTTAAAAAGTATTTTATTTCAGGGTTTTGATTATACTTTTACATTTTTTATTCTTTGAAAATGCTTATAAAATTACCCCAGTTATTCTTGAATTATTATTTGATTTTTAAGCAGTTCAAAACACCTGATGAACATAAACGAATTTGTACACATCGCAATATATATTGCAGGAAAAAAATATATTGCAATGTAATTTTTTCCCAATATTGTGCAGCCCTACCACAGATCATATATTATATCATTTTAAAGGGGTCATCAGTGGCAAAACTCACTTTTACATGTTGTTTGAACATAAATGTGTGTTGGCAGTGAGTGTACACAACCACCCTATTATGATAAAAATCCACCCAGTAGTATTTTTGTATCTTTATAAGAAATATGCCCTTTTTCAAATCAAGCCATTCTCAGCTGATTGAGCTGTGAACAGTTTGATTCCGACCTCCATTGTTTCGACTCCGGTGCAGGGGAAGACAAGAATACCTCCGATTGAGCAATTGAGGTGTTGTGTTGTTGGATGTAATAATGATCATAGCAGTCATCATTTACTCCTGACACCTGAGCCACTGAAGACGCAGAGGATTATGTTTCTGCAAATCATACGTGATGCAGCTTCACCTACAGCAGAAGTGAGTATAAGATTTATTCATCTTTGCAAATCGCCCTTCTTAAAAATGTGCTAGTTAGCAAGTTTTGCAGCTAAATGTGGCTAAAGTAAACAGACCGGCTCGTCACCCCACAGTAGACAGGGGTGGAGTGAGCAGAGCTCATTAGCATTTAAAGGAACATGCCATAGAATGGCTTGCTCTGAACAGGGCTGATTTTGACAAAGTAAAAGGGTGTTTTTTACACTACCACTGAGAAATTTTAACCAAAGTATGTTATAGACTTCTCATTAAGACCCTAAGGAATTATATCAGCTTGTGGAAAATGGGCATCCAATGACCCCACGAATGTTTTTGCGCATGTCACTTTAAATGCAAATGAGCTGCTGCTCCACGTCCCCTTTTCCAGAATAGGGTTGTGCCATTACACCTCGTACCTCAGATACTCTGCCAAAAAACATCTGTTTGGTTTTGATTATCATGTCTATTGTGCTGAATCAGTCGTATCAGTTTAAACTTCTGAAATATGTTTTAGGCCCGCACACATCCGAGGTACACGCACAGAAAGTGGCTGTCACACAGCATGTGAGTACTAAACTAAGTTCTCTTTCATGTCTTATTGCGCTTAAACTGTCAAATACACACAAGTTACAAAAACAGTCGGTTATGTCTCTGAAGGTAAACAGATGTGAAAGAAACTGCATTTTTATATTAGATCTGTGTGGAAGCAGTGTAACATACAGTAAATAAACCAATATATTCACTGCTCTCTTGTCTCCTCTGAGGCTGGGACTCTAAATAGTGTTTGCTCATCTGTGCAGCCAACAACAGAAGAGTTAGCATGCTTTGCTCGAACTTTTGTCATGGTATTTGAACTGGCGCCATGGGTGGAAACGTGTAGATTAAGGGCAGTAATATTATTAGAATAAGATCCCCTTTCTACGTCATGGAGTGAGCGAAATGTGAACTGCTCATTTTTTTCACATGCTTGCAGAGAAAGCCTTACCAAAACAAAGTTACTAGGTCATCCTTTTTCACATATTCTGGGTTGGTAGATGCACCAGGGACCCGATTAAAGCATTTTTCAAGATATACTCCCTTTAAAAATTCTCTTTACTATTTCTTTGGAACCCCTGACTAATCTCGAAACAAAAGTCATATAGAGGCCACTGTCTGACTGTAATTTTTCTGGTTTGCAGTCTCTAAGGTCCTCATTCCCTTTCTCAGACCCCCACTGACTGAATCTGACTTTGAAATATGTTAAGAACTAATGGAAACAAATGAGAGGGTAGGCGGTTTTGTGAATAATGATATTCTTTTCCATAGGTTTTTGCTACGGCTGAATGGCAACGAGAGCCAGCAGTATGACTTTTGTGTTATTAAAGTAACTAGGTGGATGAGGAAAGGCCAAATGGCCCTCGTTACTGCACATATCTCAGGCTTCATCTACTTTACTTATGAAGTGGCCAATCAACTTAACACATCATGAGTAGCGACACAAGAAAGTGCATTTGAGGGGTGATCTGTCTGAAACGCAATCACTCTGTTACAGTATATTGGATTAAATGCTATTACTTTTCTTAGATCTTTCCACATTGTGGGAGGCATAACTGATTTAACTTTTTATAAACAGACAAACTGTACACACACACACATATTGAGAAGAATATTTTCACATGAAATGCACCAAACATCACTTAAAAATTAAATTACTAAATAACTCATTTTAAAAAAAAAAAATAAATAATTTACTAATTTATTAGTAAATAAGCATAGTTTTTGTTCATCTTATCTTTTGGTTATTTCAGTGCAAAAGTCAAACTAAAACATGATCACGTATTAAGTTAAACTAAACAAAAATGAGAAATGTTGAAAATTTTATTTCAAGTAATCCACACGACTTCAGTCTGAGTGTTCGTAAGAAACTGTAAGAAATCTATCTAGATGATTTTAACTTCAAACTGTCGCTCTCTGTTAAAATACGAGTCCTCAATCCATAATAATGCTTTCTGATGGCACCCATTCACTGCAAAGGATCCACTGGCGAGTAAATGATGTAATGTTAATTTCTCCAAACCTGTTCTGATAAAGAAACAAACTCATATACATATTAGATTGCCTGAGGAAGAGTATGTTTTCAACACATTTTTTATTTTTGCCTGAACTATTTCTTTACAGGTGTTCGCTCCATTTTTGTGCCTAAATAATGTTTGCTAAATTTGATTTCACCCTTTCTGCTCTCTTCTGCTCTAATCATTTCCTTTTTGTTCCTTTCCATTTCTTAGGCGTTAAAATATGAGTCCTCAATCCACTCACTGCAAAAGATCCATTGGTGAGTAAACGATGTAATGCTAATTTCTCCAAACCTGTTCTGATGAAGAAACAAACTCATCTACATATTAGACTGCCTGAGAATGAGTACATTTTCAGCAAATTTTCATTTTCAACTGAACTATTCTTTTAGAGGCTTTTGTCCCATTTTTGTGCTGTAATAATATTCACTAAATTTGATTTCACCCTTTTTGCTCTCTTCTGCTCTATCCATTTCCTTTTTGCTCCTTTCCATTCTTTAGGCGTTACCTCACCTCTGCCTTCTAATCTTTTGTACCTCTTTTCCTCCCCAGCTTCTTAACAAATGTATGCTCAGATGCGTGGTTCTCCTGTCTCACACTCTGCACAGTTACCATGCTGCCCTCCAGGCAGCCTTTGTGTCACTGTGTGCTACTGCCTGTCTCCATCAGCCTGTTAGAGCTGTAGAGTAATGAATGAATCCATCTCCACATACTGACCACACTTCCAGCATCAGACCAGATTGGGCCATATATCACACTGTGATAGCAGAATGTCTATACTTCTCATAAGGAAGAATCTATTCACATACAGTGGGGTCCCAACTGTCTGCAGCCAGTTAAAATGCTTCTATTTTATAGAGGTTGACCGATGTATTGGTTCTGCTGATTAATCGGCACCGATAGTTGATTGACATAACTATCGAATTTTTGCCGACAGTTTTTTCCCGGGTTGGGTCTGTTGCTGGAGCGGCTGAGAAGGTCGTCATTGTATAAGTCCCTATAGTCTTTGTTTTACAGCACAAGAGCTGAATCTAGTGGCGGAAATCACTTACAGCACGTGCCGTTTGTTTAGACGCGACACTGCGCGCTGCACACGGGACACTTCAAAGGCGGATTTAAACACTGACAACGAAACAGTGTGTACAGTTTACTGTAGTGCATGTTTTCATGTCATTACTAAGCGATGAATTTGTTGAATAGATGCTGCATTAGTGGAGAAAGGACAGCAGTATACTTTTGCCCATTTGGTGATCAAATAACGTCTTGTAGACCGCCGCTTGAATTGAATGCGACGCGTCCAGTATGTGTGATAGCTGCGAGTTCTTCTAGACAAAGCGCTGCACTTTTGCCCATTATGTGACTAACATATTTTTATATTTTGATTAGATAACCACAAATGTTCAAGAATAGAAGCAGTTAATTTCAATAATGTGGCCTTTGTGTAGATATTTAAAGATGACCATCTTTAGCTTGATTGTTGATGTAATGGTAACAATATGAGTCCATTTGTGACATTAAGATTGATAAAAGCTGTAGAATAGAAGTATTGTTCCTTGTTAGAGTGTGTTAATTTCAGCATTTACTGATATATTTTAAAAAGTTTAGTTGCTTTTGTTAACATTAATGAACAATGAACTAACTGTAATGATCAATATATAATTACTATTAATATTTTTATTCATTTACAAAGTATGGTTCAGTAGGCTACTTTTTTTTTTAAATAGTAGAGCACTATTTATTTTCCGTTCAGCATCCATTTTAAAAACTATCAGTCGATTAATCGGTATCGGCCAGTGTGGTCCAACCTAGTTATCGGTATCGGTAAAATCCAATATCAGTCGACCACTACCATTTTATTTTAAAAATTCATAATTATAGTTTAAGCAGTAAGCTTTCCAATCTTCTACTGCTTTGTTGGAGCACTGGTGGTGTTCTGAAAAGTTCCACCTTGAAGCACATTAGCTGGTGAAACAGAAATGTATTTGACATGTTTTAATGTTTTGTTTTGTTTTTAATTTCAGTTTAATAACCCTCACACTGTAAATTTCATACCATCGGACCGCACGGCGACTGAATAAACTGAAATACACCTCCATAACATTTGAAATGCCACGAATGGTCCCTCAGTTTGACTTTTAGGTGGATGGTGTTGCCTGTTTTATGAGACCTGTCCAGCTGTGTGAGTCTGTTTACTTCTAATTTCCTCCTGCTGGTGTGGATCTCTATTAAAGCTCTACTAAAGGTCAGAAAGAAACAGCCAAACACATCTAAAAAAAAAGCTTGTATTGATTACTTAAAGTTCATTTAGAGATTGTGTATAAAATATAAATCCAAATAAGTTTACAAAGGATTTCCAGTGAATAGGTATCAGTCATTATATCCAGAATAGCATTGCAAACTTGCTTTCTTCTTAAGGACTTTGCTAAAATGTTTAACACACATTTATTGATTAATAATATTGATTCTCACTTGGTGCTGATTCAACTGATTCAACACTTGGTGCTCTTTACGTATATAGCCACATTAGACAGCTAAAATACGTGGGCAGCGCACAGCACGAAAACAGTGTCAATATTTTTAAATAGAAGCTACTAAACGTAATGGTTGGCATGCATTTTAAAGGAACACTCCACGTTTTTTTAAAAAACTAGACTCATTGTCCAACTCCCCTAGAGTTAAACAGTTGAGTTTTACCGTTTTCGAATCCATTCAGCCGATCTCCGGGTCTGGCGGTAGCACTTTTAGCATGGCTGAGCATAGTTCAGTGAATGTGAACGATAGCATCTCACTCAAAAATGACCATGTATAATGACAATATTTTTTCTATTTAAAACTTGACTCTTCTGTAGTTACATCGTGTACTAAGACTGACTGAAAATGAAAAGTTGCGATTTTCTAGGCTGATATGGCTAAGAACTATACTCTCAAGGAACTTTGCTGCTGTACCATGGGTGCAGCAGACGCAATGATATTATGCATTGCCTGAAAGTGACCGGCACTAAGTTTGTGTAGATGGAGAGTTGCAGCTGGCAGAGTTGACGGCTGCGTAATATCATTGCGCCTGCTGCACTCATGGTACGGCAGCAAAGCTCCTTGATTATTACGCCAAAATGAGAGTATAGTTCCTAGCCATAGTCGACCTAGAAAATCGCAACTTTTTAATTTTTCGTCCGTCTTTGTACACACTGTAAATACAGAAGAGCTATGCTAAAAGTGACCCGAAGATCAGCTGAATGGATTCAAAAACAATAAAACTTAAATAAACTTATTTGGTTAACTCTGGGGGAGTTGGAAAATGTTTCTTTAAAATAATTCTGCAAATATTGCTTCTGTTTGCAGGGATGTATATTTGTTATAAAACAGTCTAAAAGCTTAAAACAAATACAAACAGTTCAAATGCAATTTTAAATCCATGTTTTAGCCACTGAATACAGAGTGGAAGGACATTTGGGAGTCAAAGGTTTTGTATTATTCAAAGCAAAGCATATCCATTCAGTAAGACATTTTAATCCTCCCCAAAACTATTCAACATGGGGATGGGAAGAGCCGACACAATACTTCAAACTCTGATATGTTCCCTAAACGGTCTGGTGCTTTAATTTAAACCTACAATTGCAAAAGCAACAACATTTGTTTTGCTTTTTTAAAAAATACAGGACCATTGGATATTTTTTAATGATATTTATGTATTATTGATGATTGAATTGGATTTAAGAAAGACTTTTTGATCATCTCAAAGAGTCCATATTGATTTTTCTGCCCGGTTTTATCAGTATTTGTTTAAACAACATACAATCATTTTGAGGTGCTTTAAAAAGCCAATAAATTGTCAGAGCTCTCGAGAAGTGAGAAGGCATCTAATGTGTTCATTTAGAAGCCTTTTGATTTTCGTTCTCATGGCAGTTTGAAAGCAAAACCCTCGCTGATTCTCCTGAGGCTGATTGTACAGATCGACATGCTCTCTGAGCCGCTACTGATCTCAAGTCTTTGATTGTACAGGGTGAGCATGTAAGCTCAGAAGATGAAGTTTTTGATGTAAAAAAAAAGACGACGACGACGACTGAATGACTTAAGTTCTCAAACAGTATTCTCATTGAGACATTGAGCAACTCTTTACTGAAAGGAACATCCGTATATGTTGTGATCACACTGCCTACAAAAAGATCTTTTTTTCCTCAGTGGAAGTTGTTTAAAGTTCAAACAGGATTTTTTCAATCAGTGAGAATCTTAAGGAACACTTCAGGAAGTTCAGACTGTGCCACTGCTATAAAAATGGTGTTTCTTCAACTAATGGCACCTTCATATCCCAAGGGTTGATTTTAAAACTAATAGACTGCAACTTTTTTCCTTTTTGTTATATAAAGGTCACATTAAAACTTCTTGGAAAGTTTTTTCCATGCTATCATTAATTCTGCTACTTTTCAAATGTCTTGCTTATAATTTTTTTTTACTCTTGTCCTATATTTTAAATCACAAAATATAATATATTAAATGCTTAAAAATATGGAAATTTAAAGTATAAAGTAATAAATAATAATAGTTAATATCTTTTTTTTTTTAACCAAGGAGATATAAACTTAAAAAAATAATAAACTTGAAATAAATGTGGTGGAAATGGCATTTTATTATTATTAAATAATAATAATAGTATAATTCTCTTGCAATTCATGTAAATATCCTGTTAGATATTGACAAATGTGTTTTTAGAGACTTATTTGTGTGTGTTTTGTGCAGGTCTGCCTGATCCTGTTGACTTATTTCACAGCAATCACTGGTGCGCCTCCAAGACATGAGTCAATACAGCTTTTTGTCTTCCATTCAGTATATCAAGCAGATGGCCACAGCTGATGAACTCAATGCAATAAAACAATCCCCCTCACAGCTATTACATAATCATTCAAAGAACACCCTATGGGCTTTGTGCAAAGAAAAAGCCAAGAAAAATGGATTATATTTGAATGACTTTACTGTTCCTTCCCTCTCCTCTTTCCTTCATAATCATAATTATCTCTTGGTATAAACCCCCAGTATAAACAAAGCCTTAGCATGATTATTTACAGTGTGTGAATAATGCAGCAGAAAGCTGAATATTTCAAACAAGCAACACGTCTGCAGGTTCCAACCTGAAGAAAAATAAACTGTTTAAAGAAATAAATAAACAGAAAAGGTACTGGCAATTTGAAACCATGAACATTATCGGTTAAGGTTACAGACATTTCCCAAAACACAATACAATGCAATGCATTCAAAATACAGCTAAAACACCTGTGAAAAATCGATATGGAAAATTTCTGTCATATTAATACAGTGTATTGGGTCGTATTTTGACAGACGTTTCTTAGAGTGTAGATATGAAATGTAGTGTTTCACTGATTACGCGTAAAAGAAAAAGATAAGGAGGAGAAAAGAACATCCCACTGAAGCAAAGGCAATTTTACCCTTTTCATAACATAAATTTTGCTGCTCGTGGACAGAACCTTATCAAACGAGCCAAGAAATAATTTTGAGTCGATTGAGTTGATTGTCCAAATCACATTACTCTCTGGAGGCTGAGCTTGATGAGCTGTTTTTTATCTTTCAATTGAGCAAGGAACAAAATCTCATTAATACAGAAGGGGTGAAGAGTAGATGCCTCAGGGTTTTGCATTATAGCTAATATCTGATTTACACCATGCATAAGTATGGTAATTTCAGCTTGGTGATTGGTGCCTCACACTATATAAGGTGATCAGTCGCTCCATCTCTCTCCATCTTTCTTGCATTCTGCATTTACTGAAATGCCTCAACTGTATAATATTTTAACATTATTTTTTTTTTTTTCCTTTTTTAGAAAAGGCACCTGTGTTTTTTTTTCCAGATTGAGAGAAAAACCTAGGACGAGTTCGCAAAAATAGTTTTTTTTTACATCTTCTCAATTACTTAACAAACGATTTAACTGACAGCAGTGGTTCTATAGGCAAAGTTGTCCAGAATGAGTTCTATCATCTGATATGAACATTGCATGTATGTGTGCAAAACATGCAATATACAATCGCTTACGCCCTTGAAAAATGCAATATTGCCCCCCAGTGGCTGCTTTCTTTAAAATTTCTCACAGACCTTTGAGGCCATGAGTCAAACAGGTCCACCGAGTTTTGTTCCAATCGGCCTCCGTTAATCTTGACTAATGAGTACTCAAACTTCATTAGCCAATGGTGGCCATGTGTTTTTTTTTGAGATATGCTTACAGACACTTGTGGCACTTTGGACCAAGACCGCACACAGCGATTTTTATGTTGATAGGACAAATAGCTGCGTAGGTATAGTCATTTTTGTTTTTTCTTTCTTATAGCGCCACCAAGTGGCCAAGCTCTGTGATTTTTGTCCCGTGACCGCAGATTGAGCTCTTACATAAGTGTTCTGAGTTCGCCGAAGATACCTCATTCCGTTCAGGAGTTATAGGCATTTTACTAAAAGATTTGATAATTACTGATATTCACTCTTCAAAGAACCGTTATACACTGGTTTGGTTCCGATCAGGTGAAAAACCTGGGAATAGTTTGCAAAAGTAGGTTTTTCCAAAAATCCAAAATACCCGAAAATGTCAGCAACGAGAGCCAAGGATTCCAACGACATAAGACACTTGAGGCTACGACTGACGGTTTATGAGTTATGAGCGATTTCATACTTTTGATCGCTGTAGCGCCCCCGTCGAGCCTCAGCGGTGTGAGTACTACCATCTCTCCAAGTTTTAAGTCTCTAAGACTTACAGTTTGGTCTGCACAATCTGTTTTACGTGTAGATTGCTGATCCTTGGGCATTCTAACAATTACAATAGGGTTTCAGCGCTATGCGCTTGAAGCCCTAATAATAAAAATTTGCCTTGCAACTAAAATAAGTTACTAAATAAATCAAAAATAAATAAATATTTGGTTAAATAGAACTATGAAAACAAAAACTAACAAAAATGAAAAAGAACATAAAATTAGCACAATTATATAATATAAATATAAAAAGCTAATAAAAAATGTTAATAGATACTATAACAGTATACTATAAAAATACTAACATAAACATATCCTCTAAATTAATCTAAGCAGCTCTAAATTTTTACTTGAGTCTTTTCATGCATAACCTACAGTCAGTTGTTGTTTTTGCAGTCATGAGATGCATTATAGATAATGACTCTATGGGCCCCACAACATTCACAGTAGCCTGTAACTGACTACCCAGAATGATTACCCCTTTCTTTCTCAGAATGGCTGTTGTCAATAAGAGTCATTTCAGCATGCAGAACTACTTAAAAGCAAAGCCTAACTGATGAAAACAGGTGTTTCACCTCACATTAAACTCCTCTAAGGTAATATGCTATTTTACACAAAGCATGCTACCCACTGCAAGTAACCTTTTGAAAGGAAGCCACCTGTGGATTTGGATGAAAGGAATGGGAACTATCATTATGAAGACTCTTCACTGACTTCTATGTCTTTATACTGTGCTAATCCCTAAACCTACCCATGACGGCAACCTTTACAACCGTTATATTTTCATTAAAACATTATTCAGTATCTTTTTAAGAACATTTTTTAGTGGCCGATCCTCAACAAACCTGACCCACTCATGCTTAGTTATAATTCAACCAGCATAATGTTCATTCAATAATAAAACCATTTCCTTTCAAAATAAAAAGCTTTCTCATGCTGTTATCATTCCCACATACTAAGGTTAGTTTAAAATATCTCCAATCTCTCCCCAATAATATAGTACAAGTACGTAGAAATGTCTCTCCTGTGGTATTAAATCAAGCGTTGAAAATTTGAATGTATCCTGGAGTCACCAATTGCTTGTAGATGTATAGTCGCATTCATCCATTTAGCAAATAGATGGTTTAAGATCATTTTCCTCACAGCTTGATTAATTCAGTTAATAAGATCAGTTGTATGAGCTGGCACGATGATTACACACCAAACAGAGAGGGTGATGAGCTATTGTATTGAGATTCAACCTGAATTTATACACTCTCAGGCCATCTGAGAAATTTAGCATGAAATCACTTGCTCACCATTGAATCGTTTGCAGTGAACGGGTGCTGTCAAAATGAGAACTGATAAAAACATTACAATATTTCACAAGTAATCCACCTGACTTCAGTCCATCAGCTTACTTGTGATGTGAAAATCTGGATAAACAAGATTACTCGTGACTTACTGTGATGTTTTTTTCAGCTGTTTGGACTCTCTTTCTGACGGCACCCATTCACTGCATTGCTGAAAAAGTGATCCTGCTCTAATAAAGCTTGGATGGAGTAATTTTTTAGCAAGTTTTCGTTTTTGGGTGAACTTTAATTCATAACTGACTCAATATACAACAAAGACTCTAATTTTGAGAGTGCGTTTGAAAGGGTGTTATCTGTCATCACTGTCTTAAAAACTTTTAGTTTACTTTCAGTAAGTTACCCTCCAACACTGTTTACATTACAGTGTTGACAAAACGGGGATCATTTAAGGAGTTCCGTCTTTTCATGACAGTGAAGGAAGCAACACAAGTTAGAGATGCACGGCAAAATGTCAGCCTGGGAAAATGAGTGTATCCGGTGTCTCAGACTCCTCTTCTTTCCTTCATCTATCCTAGTCCTCATCTGTCTCACTGATTGGGTGATTTGACAGTCTATACCCATAAGGCAAAGCTGTCTTTGACATTATCCATTAGTAACCTGACTGCCCACTCTTCATCCTGATGGTGTCTGTCTCTGCTGCTCGGTTTTGACATTTAGGCTGTTTTTATGTCCCTCTGAAACATGGTTAGTCCATCAGTATTATTCTGATGGAAAAAAGGAAAAATGTAGAAGTCTGACATTGAGATTTATATCCTGCTCAACAGCTCTGCTAAAGAATAATCTGAATTTCAAATTCATATTTTATATGAACTGTTGATTATTATTCTGTTTTGCATATTGTGTAACATCAGTAAACAAAACAAAATAACAAATAAAAAAAGTATAAACTTTATGAAAATATTGACCTAAAAAATACACTTTGAGAAACTTGGCAGTCATTCAAAAGCATTACAGATAATGGATCTCATTCACCACCAACAGGTCAAAACTGGCACTGAGTGAATCAGTGCATTTGCTGTTTTATCTCTTTGATTCATCTCATCTATCAAATATTCTGGGAGTGTAAAACTGTCTGACTTTATGGTTTTATTTATGCACAAAACTATAAAATCTGCATAACAAAAAAAGACCATATCATCAGCATGGGCCATGAGGACAAAGAGCACTGCAACATTACAGGGCTCTTGAATAGAAAAAGGCTATTATATTCTGTGGCTCAACTGAGCTGTGGTTCACAACTGCTCAGCAAATCCATTTCATATTAAAATATTCCCTTCTTTCTGTCTTCTAGCCGCACACATCTCGTTATTGGCCCCTACAGATTCACTCCATGTAGAGTGTCACATATAGGAGGAAAACTTTCTGAGCCTTCAAGAATATTGGCAGATCTCCCAGTTCCAACAACAGCCTCACAGATGGACCTGAGGTGTGGGATTCACCTCTCCTTGGACATTGATTTCTTCTGCAACACCAAAGCAATAATGTTAAGGGCGTATTGAGGCTGCTAAAATATCCACATGACTAGTACTGAGTCAGGCTGAGCAAGGTTGCTATTGCAGTCTATAAAAAAGAAACCGCATTATTTTTTGTGACAACAGACCCCAATAACATGTCATCTTTAATATAAGTGTCCATAACCTGTTACAGCATATTATATAAGCTTTTTAGCAAAATTTTAACTGTGAAAAAAAATATTAAAAAGGCCAAAAAAAAATTCTAAAACAGCAAAAATATAAAATATGAAACAAAGCAACTGCAATAATAATTTGAATACAATTACAACATATAAAAAACATGTACTGTAACAGCTTGCCCCAATCATTAAAAATTCCCTTGTTGTTTTCATTAAAATGTAATTATGTAATTGATATTTTAATATTTATTAAAAAAAAAAAAAAAACTTTAAATACACTGTGGAGTTTTGGACAATATTGGCATGAATTTTGCACTGATAAGGGACAACACAAACAATGAAAACATATTTTATTACATAAACAGTTTATACATAGAAATTTTCGATTCATCAAAATATCCACTATTAGCAGCTATTACAGCTCTGCAGAATCTGGGCCTAAATTCATTGTATTCTAAACTTAATTGGCAATCAATTGTTGAAGCTATTAAGGTGTGCTTTTAAAAACCTGGGCCAAGTTTAAACCGGTAACTAGGTATCACAGCTGGCAAAGGTCTGACTTTGACATGTATATATTGCCATTACTATGTAATCAAAATGAAAATTGTTATTGCTGGTCTTGCACCAAAAAAAAAGTTTGTTTCCAAACTTTTGGAGGTGCATATTATACATTTTAAATATAAAAATGCAGTATTTTAAATATTTTTAAAATTATTTTATCACAGTATCACAATATTTTATGCCGTTCAAATGTCTGGGATCAAAGCGATTTTTTATGTTTATGTTTTTAAAGATGCGCCTTGATCTTTTCTGACAATACACACAACCGTTTCAAAAGTCTGGGTTCAGTAAATTTGTATTCTTTCTTTTTTTTGAAAGAAATTAATACTTTTATTTAGTAAGGATGTGTTAAATTAATTTTAAAAAGTAATAGCAAAGATTTATATTGTCAGAAAATATTTATTTTGAATAAATGCTGTTCTTTTTCATTTTTTATTCAAAGAATCCTTAAAAAACAGTATCACAGGTTACAAAAACATTTGGCAGTACAAATGTTGCCAACATAAATAATTCTAATAATAAATGTGCATATTAGAATGATTTCTGAAGGATCATGTGGCACTTAAGACTGGAGTAATAATAGCTGATGAAAATTCAGCTTTGCATCACAGGAATAAATTATATTTTAAAGTATATTAAAATAGAAAGCATTATTTTATATTGTAATAACATTTTGCAGTATTTGTTTTTTTCCGTACTTTTGATCAAATAAATGCAGCCTTGATGAGCATAAAAGACTTCCTTAAAAAAAAAAAAACATTACAGTTCTTACTGATCCTAAACTTTTGAACGACAGTATATATATATATACAGTATATATATATATATATATATATATTTTTTCATGGCTGTTTGAATAGTCTTACTGACACAGCCTTTGGGACAACTAATATCACCTGACCACGCATTTCTAGACCTGATTACTGATTTGTCAGCATCCAAATTTATTGTGGACCACCAACGCAGCGGGCCACGATCGAACATATAATTGATTGTCGTAATTGTTTAACATTTGTTATTCAGTGTTCACAATGTCTAGAACATTTATGTCCTTGAGTGACTATCCGTCTGCCTGTAATGACGTTAAATGCCGATTCATCCACACTTTGTGACTTTTCAAACAGCTGTAGGCTCCTGACTTCTGTATCAACACAGTCAGTTGGATCTCAATCAGGGTCAAAACATCTCACGGCCTCAGTTAAAACAAATGTTGGGTGAGGAAAGACAACTTTGATAAGTCCCTCCCCTTTGCAATTACTTTGTTGCTAAATGCTGCCATTGCGCACATGAAGAACAGCAGGCAATTATTTATCCTAATTTAATGGGATTCCACTACAGCAGGTTTTCAATTTGGGCCCGGGCGGCAGTACATAAAATTTTAATCTCGCCTCGAAACAGTTATGTCCAGGCACAGAGGTGTTATGACAGTTCAGTTCATAATAATGATGGAAATTGTGTTTTAGCTGACAAAAACAGAAAGTAAAAACATCAACTGGGAGGACTAATACGAGCTAAGATACACATGCAGACAAAAAGAAGCAAACAGCAACCAAGATCTTTTCAAAGGGCGACACCTTTTGTGGTTGTTTTGTTGATGCACAGTTATTCTAAGTTGAGATGGTTATGAATATAGTGGTAGAAAAACAATAATGAGCTGACATGTAAAAAGACGCTGCATGCTGCCCATGCACTTACACCTATAGATCATTACATTTAGCTATTTTTATTGTAAGCATGACAAAATGAAACTAAAAGAGAAGCCAGGAAGTTTCATCCACATTCTATATACTGTAACCAGCAGGATACTCATTAAAACTTTTGTCCTAAGTGAAAAAGGGGCCGGCTGTGAGCGCCCTGGTTTCATTTCACACATGGTAGGCAAGAGGGCATGTATTCATTAAGGAACAGTAAGAATTACACTACTAGATCATTAATAAAGTACAGGTTCATAGAATTTCTCCAAATAAGAAGTTATTGAAATGAAATGGTATTTTATATACAATTCTTTAGCAAGAAATAAGAACATCACTAATGATACAACAGAGACTAGTTGTCACATTTTGTACTTCAGCAAAAAATATCTTAAAGCCATAGCTTAAAAAAATGCTTTTGGAATTTTTCCATCTTTACTATGCAAGTAAACAAACTTTATATGGCAACATGTCCCAATGATGGCATTGTCACCACACTGTCCCCTAATCTATCATAAAAATTTTTTTTTTTTAGGCAAATTTAAACATTAAAACAATTATGAAATTAAATTCTTAACAAATCGCCATTTAAGTACAATTAAATAAAATATTATATAAATAAATATACTGTATTTTAAATATATATATACAGTTGATATACAGAATCTGTAAAATGTTAATTATTTTATCAAAATAAGAGGGATCATACAAAATGCATGTTATTTTTTATTTAGTACTGACCTGAATATATTTCACATAAAAGATGTTTACATATAGTCCACAAGAGAAAATAATAGGTGAATTTATAAAAAAAAA
>VONZ01001721.1:0-35000 GCA_012976165.1 Labeo catla
TTTTTAGCAGTTTAACACCAGTTGGTTTCTCACCAGCATTGAAGACCACATAGTTGAAGAAATAAACTCCTTTTACTGGTGCAGTGAAGATTCCTGTTGATTATGGTAGAAACATGATGATGATGATGATAAAACTGTTAAAGCATCAACTTTCTTGATGCAACTTTGCAATGTGATATTACCTGTATTTTTGTCATAAGCATTTCCAATGTTAGTAAATACATTTTCATACACAAGAGTGGTTGCTTCTTCATGAGGTCCAAAATAGACGGAGTCCCATGAAGCTGACAGTGTGGCTGAAAAGGCTATTTTTGCCCTTTCTGCAAAAAAAAACAAACAAAAAAAACAAATATATATATATATATATATATATATATATATATATATATACACATATATATAACAGTACCTTTATACTTACTTAGTTCCCTGACTTCATTAATTAGAGCATTTAACTTTTCCTCCATATCCATTCCGAAGTATCTTGACTTACTGAATTCCTCTCCCAGTGTGGTCCAAGTACACAGCAGTAAAACGATGCTAATTTCCAGCTTCATCATTGCTTCTCTCTGCGAGTAGTACAGATTGAGAGTCTTTCCTGTAGCCTCACAAAAACTCAACAGCATTTATTTAATTGTCTGAGAGACTTTGGACTACAAATATTGAATCTTCTCTTCCCATAAACGAGGAGTTTTTTAGTGAAAAGTGGCCTTTGTGTTCTTTAAAGAGTGGAGGAGGCATGATATATTTGTGAATTTGCTATGCTTGTTGTAACAAATGAGTGCAATAAAACCATACTGGAATACATTCACACTAAGATTCAGTCAGCACCATAACAATATCATCAACATTAAAAGTGAAAGATTAATCTGTTTTGTGGACAAGGATATTTTTCAGGTTGTCACATTTTTATTGGCGTTTGTGCCATCATTTCATCAGCTATACCAAAACATATAATAAATATGAATTTTAGTTTGGATAAAGTTTACAAAATTTCTTATGTCTACCAAGCTCTTTTAATGTCTTGAAATGTTATTTTATTTTATTTTATTCCGAGTCTAAAATTTCTGAGTAATACTCCTCCTAGAGCAATTATTATTATTATTATTATTATTATTATTATGATAAGAATAATATGCCTATTCATATATATTTAAAAACATTTTTGGGCCAAATTGGCCAACCCTGCAATGGAACACAGCTAACCTGTAATTTTTGTAAACTGGCATTTCAAATCACAATTTTCAGAAAAAAAAATCACAATTTGATTTAATTTTTTTCTCCTAAATTGTGCAGCCCTGATAGATATTTTGGATATAAACTGGAAAACATCTCTAAATTATTTATTTATTTTGTACATTTTGATCTGTGGTAATTGTAGATGTAAACATGCACAGAAATAATATGAGCTGACTCATGGCAGTACCTGTATTTTTGTCATAAGCATTTCCAATGTTAGTAAATACATTTTCATACACAAGAGTGGTTGCTTCTTCATGAGGCCCAAAATAGACGGTGCCCCATGAAGCTGACAGTGTGGCTGAAAAGGCTACTTTCGCTCTCTCTGCAAAAGAGAGATGAAAATGATCATGCAAGTGAAAAGAATATATATATATATATATATATATATATATATAGGGCTGGGCGATATGGGCAAAAAAATTATCACGATAAATGTCAAATCTTTATTTCTTTCCAGTTTAGATTTCTGCTCCAAAGTGGAAGTTGTAGAAGCCAGACCATTAATTTTCCTTAAAGGGGTCATCGGATGCTAAGTTCGCTATTTCATGTTGTTTGAACATTAATGTGTGTTGGCAGTGTATGTACAAATCTACCCTATAATGATAAAAATCCATGCAGCGGTTTTTAATTAATCTGTAAAAATAATATTCCCTTTTTCAAATCGAGCCGTTCTCAGATGCCTGTCGGTGTGACGTTAAGACCCTAAAGAATCATATCAACTTGTGGAAAATGGGCATCCGATGACCCCTTTAACATAATAAATAAATAGAAAAGTTAATTTCTGCATGTCCTAATGAGTTATATTGTTTCAAATCAAGAAACAGGTTTGGGTTGTCTGATAATAATAATAATAATGATAATGATAATAATAATACTAATAATAATAATAATAATAATAATAATAATAGTAATACCACTTTTTTTGTCTCTTAGAAATGCACATTTGATAGTAGCTTGAGGATGCAGAGGTAAATGTTTATTATCAATCAGTAACATCGGTAAAAATTGTAGCAACCTCAGTTTTCGTTAAAAACGTAATTCGTTATCGAATTATCGCCCAGCGATAATTCAGTACCTTCATTCTTGCTTCTTAGAATCCTGACTTCATCATTTAGAGCATTTAACTTTTCCTCCATGGTTTTAATCTTTTTGAGTTCACTAAGGATGTCTATGGTCGGATTCATTAGATCCTGTGCCATTGTGGTCCAAACACACAGCAGTAAAACGATGCCAATTTCTAGCTTCATCATTGCTTCTCTCTGCCAGTAGTACAGTCTTTTCTGTAGCCTCACAAAAAAACAGCATTTGTTTAATATTCTGAGAGACTTTGGACTACAAATATTGAATCTTCTCTTCCACATAAACAAGCTGTTTTTTTAGTGAAAAGTGGCCTTTGTATTATTTAAAGAGTGGAGGAGGCATGATATATTTGTGAATTTGCTATGCTTGCTGCAACAAATGTGTACAATAAAACCATACTGGAATACATTCACACGAAGATTCAGTCAGCACCATAACAATATCGTCATTTCATCAGAAATTTACTTTGGATAAAATGTACAAAATGTCTTATGTTTACCAAGCTCTTTTAATGTCTTGAAAAATGTTATTTTATTTTATTTTTTAATTTATGTTTTTAGTGTAAAAGTGGCCTTTATATCATTTAACATGAGCATCATGAACTCTGTGTCTTCATGAGAACTGACAAAACCTGCTGCCATAGTTACATGCCACACTCTGCCCCATGGAATTGTGGGAGCGAACCCATGGGAATTCTAGGAGTGTGGCGTGTCTTAATACAGCTGTGTGAGCTTTCATATTCTTCTTATGAACAGGAGAATATCTGTTTATCATTGCTGATAATGTGTCTTTAGATGACATGAATTAATATGTAATTTGTCATATTCAATTTAATCTTTTATTATTAGTTTTTTTTCTCTCTTTTTTCAGTTTTGTTAATATTGCATGTCATTATTTTCTTTATAACCAACACAAGCACACATTTTGCCTGAATTACTTTTTTATTTTAACTTCAAATAATGCCTATCCTGTTAAATATGCATAAAAATATCACTGTTTTTTTTATTTTAATATCAACAGCTTAGTGGTTAACATTTGTTAGGAAGACTTTTCTAAGAAGTTTTGTTTTACTGAACAAAACTTAAATTTTTTTATTAGTTTTATTTTATGTAATTTTTGTTATAATTTAATAATATTTTTATTTATCACTAAAATATTGCTTATTTATTTTGTTATTTTATAATTAGGGCTGTCAGTCCTTTAAAATTTGTAATCTAATTAATTACATGATATTTCGATTAATTAATCTAACTAATCGCAAAATAAATTTGAGAGAAAATACCCACAAAAGTGCATTAACAACATAAAAATATTTTAATTGCGTTATTTTTCATAACTAATTAATTTAAGGTATGTTTGTTTTTTTTGATAAAACATGCAAAGCTTTGTCAAAGCTTGCATTTAATTAAATGTGCTGCTCTCCTGTTTTTATTAAATGCTAAAATTCACCATAGATTCATAATGGCATTAGATTTTCAAAATGTTTACAAACAATATAACACATATTACATATGAGCTATATGAAGCATTTATCAGTTCAGTATCACTTCATTAAAAGATGCTAACCTCTGCCTTGTTTACTTGGCAAAGATGATATAAAATCATGATGCATTTTAAATATTTATAGATTCTTTGTTGTTATCTTGCAACATTCTGAAGCTGCTGTAGTTGAAGTTGTTAATTCATCATTTTTGCTGTAGTTCCTCCTCTGAAGAGCTGCACATGTGACCGTCTTCCTCTGTCTCGTCACTCACGCGTCCTCCTGTCATGTGTGTCTGACAGGTGTTGGCATCTATTGTCACTTTGTTCATCTGTGACGGGCGCATGTGCTGACTGTCCGTCCGTCTGTGCATTGATGTGCCTATTGATGTGAGGGTTTATTTGAAATGAATGAATATTTTATTCACCAGAGATGCATTAAATTGATCAAAAGAGCCAGTAAAGGCATTTATAATGTTGCAAGATTTCAGTTTCAAATAAATGCTGTTCTTTTGAACTTTCTGTTCATCAGAGAATCCTGAAAAATAAAATGTATCACAGTTTCCGCCAAAATATTTGGCAGCAGAGCAGTTTTCAACATTGATAATAATCAGAAATCTCTGTTGAACATCAAACCGGGTTATTAGAATGATTTCTGAAGGCTCATGTGACACTGGAGACTGGAGTAATGATGCTGAAAATTCAGCTTTGGAAACATTTAATAAATTAAATTTGAACAGTGATTCACATAGAAAGCAGTTTTTTAAAATTCTAATAATATTTCATAATTTTACTGCTGTATTTTGGATCAATTAAATGCAGCCTCAGTGAGCAGATCAGACTTCTCAAAAACACACACAATCACACAAAAAAATCTTACCAACCTCAAACCTTTGAACACTAGTGTAAACTCTTTTGTTTTTTTTTTTTTTTTTTTTACTCTGAAGTGATATTTTTAGGTTTGTTGTCCGAAAATCTCTTAATCTGCTGTTTATTTTAGCATTTGGGATATTGCATATCAACTCGCATCCAAATGTTTTGTATTTATGTGGGCGACTAAATGTCACTAAAACAGTTGTGTGTGATGTTTCCAGGCCTGATCGAATCTGTCCGGTCAGTCTGTGTGTTTTGCAAACATCTGGAGTGTGTGTGTGTTTAATGGCACATCTGGCTCGTTTGCTGTTGTGTCTGTCAGTTTAGAGACACTTAGACACACACAAACACACACACAGGTGATGATCTCTGTC
Source organism: Labeo catla (assembly GCA_012976165.1). Taxonomy (NCBI): domain Eukaryota; kingdom Metazoa; phylum Chordata; class Actinopteri; order Cypriniformes; family Cyprinidae; genus Labeo; species Labeo catla. The sequence continues at coordinate 5,049 of VONZ01001721.1, forward strand.
CATCTGTCTGTGGGCGGTGCAGGACGTCAGGAGTGTGACCACGGGATGCTGTAGACAGGGGGGTGTGTGTGTCTGGGTCATTTGCTCTTTGTCTCTTTCCTACTGATTATAATAATACTTCTGCCATAAGGTACAAAACGATCAGAGTAAAGTCTCTCAGTAATAGTGCTTCACTACTGTAGTTTAAAAAATGTAAATAAAGTTTATCAGAGTGCTTATTCCAAGAAAATATTTCAGTCTTCCTACTTCAGCATTTCTCACATAATTCCATGCTTTGCAGTTATTTGTGAAACTTACATGTTTCAGGATATTGGTTTAGCTTATTATCTCTCGTGTCCTATAGTTTCACATAAGCAGAACATTGAGAACATAGAAGGTAAAATTCAAAATTTTAAATTTGAGTGACAGTTTTAAATTTTTAAAGTTTAATTAAGTACATTTTATACTTCAAGTATAGTTATGATTATAGACAGGGCCCAATGGCTGTTTAGTATAACATATAATATATGACATTATTTCAGTCTTGTACATGTACATTTCTGTTCAGTTCAAACAAACTTCGTAACAGATATTTAAAAAAAGGTTACAAAGTTTCACCTGGTATTTCCGCTGCTGTTTTCCCAGAGCCACCTGTTGTTGTGCGCTCTGACCTTTGACCTTTTGAGCCGAACTCGAGGGTATGTGCTATGTGGGTTTGGACACGTTTCAGAGTCGTGATGGACGTGTTGGGTCTGTTTTCTGAGACTCTATATGTGTCAGGGACGTATGTGACGTGCTGGAGAATCAGATGTGCTAAAAATAAAACCATAAAAGTTGCTTAAAATATAAAAATGTATGTACATTTATTTTAAACTCATTTCTCAGTTTTGTTTGGTTTAACTGGAGATACTAAAATATCTAAGACTAAATAAGTAAATAAAATAAACTATATAAACTATTTTTGAAAAATATTTATTTTATTTAAAAATATTTATTACATTTTTGTTTTAGCTAATTAAAAAAATGACAATAAAAGTTCTAAAAACTTAGAGGAAATATTAAAATATAATTTAATTTAAAATGTATTTTGAAAAATATTTTTTACTTACAATTTTATTAGTTTAATAAAAATGATGAAATTTCCAAAACTTAGATAAAATATTAAAGTAGAATTAATTTAAAATGTATTTTGAAAATATTTATTTTATTTACAGTTTTGATATTTTAATTAATAAAAATGACAATAAAAAAACTTAGAAAAAATGTTAAAATTGAATTTAAAATATAAAAACTAGTTTGTAAATGGTATATAAATGTATAGAATAGAAGGGCTAAGATTTAGTAAAAGTACATTATAAAATATAGTATTAGTTTAATATACAACATATAATGACATTATTTCAGTCTTTCCATGAGTGATGTTAAATTAATTGAAGTCCAGTTCAAATAAATTGTAATTTTTTTTAATTAATTAAATTTAGTTCTGTTACTAAAGTTCACCAAAACTAGTCTATATAGTTTAATGTAAACTATGTAGTAATTTTTATTTAATTCTAACTAATAAAAATGACAAAAACAAACAACAAAATTACTAAAATGTTAACTAAAATTAAACTGAAATGTAAAATATAAAAAAATATAATTGTATATAAATGTATTTTAGTATATAACTACTAAACAAAAACAATGCTGCTCATAATACTTTCTTAAATAAATGTTCCTGGTCTTATGGTGCATGTTATTCTTTTTTTGTTTTCTTTTCCGCTCCATAAGTGCAATGACTTTTTCATTCACAACATTTCCATCCAGCTGCTAACTCTGCTCACATTCAATACACTGCTGACGTCAAACTTATTTGATTTGGCTACAAATTTTCACATGCCCTGTGTGGCAATATACGCCCGAATTGATGTGTGAAGAAATGGAAAGAGATGATGAAAGCTGTGTGTTTGGCTGCGGTCTGCACTTACAGGCATTGTGTGTTTGTGTGCGAGTTTCTTTCACAGATGTTCAGGGTTTAATCTTAATGTTTAACCTTCCGCTTTTCTCAATCATCAAACTGTGCGGAGTTCAGAGCCGAAGGTCTTTAAATGTTCCCAACTCTGCAATATGACATTTGAACCTCTCCTCATCTGAAAGTGTAAAAATCTTGTTGCGTGCTGTAAAGTTTGCATTCGAGAGCTTTTCTCCGGGTATCTTTCAGATAAAGTGAGGTCTGTTGGTGGCGGATGATTTGTTTTCTTGCATCTGATGCCAAGTGAAGTTCTTTCACCTCGTTCTGTGATGTGAATGGTGGCTCAAGGTCCCTTCAGATCAATGTTTAATCCACTACGTGATGCCTGTGAACACGTAGCCCCGCCATCAGCCATTTCAACCTGAAACTCTGTCCTGCAGTGAATATTAGCTGCTTTTGTTCAAACACGCGGCCCTGTGTAGCATGTAATGTCTCTAATGTTTCCTGCAGTGATTTTGTACCACGTTTATGATGGAATATGTTTTTGTTTTAGAAAAAATAATGTGCCAAATTCATGAGAAGCGTTTATATACCCGTTGGCAACACAGTAGATGCTTTTAGGCCTCGCTGTGGTCTTCTGCCAAAATAGAAATAAAAAATTTGAGATTAAGTATTAGTATTGTAACTAAGCAGTTGTACTGTAAAATAAAATAATTAGTATTTGTGTTAAATAATTTATTTTCCAGTGTTATTTTTGCAATGGTAATTTCTTGTGTAATGTAAAATAAAAAAATAAAAATAATAATAATAATATTTATTATTATTATTATTATTTTGTTGTTGTTATAGTCCTATTGAAATATTTTCAGTCATAGGTGGCTTTCTGTCCAAAAAAAAACAAAAAAAACAATGATGGTATAACATTTGAAAATAATGCAGTTTGTACTGTAAAATAAAACTATTAATATTTGTATTAAATAATTTGTTTTTCAATGTTATTTTTACAATGGTAATTTCCTAATTTTAAAGTTGAATACTACTACTACTACTACTACTACTACTAATAGTAGTAATAATAATAATAATAATAATAATAATAATAATAATTATTATTATTATTATTATTATTATTATTATTATTTATTTATTTTTTGTTGTTGTTGTTATAGTCCTATTGATATATTTGTATTAAATAATTTATTTTCCAATGTTATTTTTACAATGGTAATTTCTTAATTGTAAAATGTAAAATGTAGTTATAATAATAATAATAATAATAATAATAATAATAATAATAATAATAATAATAATTATTATTATTATTATTATTATTTATTATTATTTTTGTGTTATAGTCTTAGTGATATTTTTCAGTCAAATAACAGCTTGATGCTTAACATTTGAAAAAGAAAGACATAAATGTGTAATATTGCAAAAAAAAAAAATACATTATTGTAGTTCAGCAGTTATAAGATTTTTAAAAAATCATAATTTTATTTGTATTTTTTTATCTTTATTTTTCACGAGATGTTCTGGATTTTTAAGTAAAATATTATAAAATATTTTAATAAACATTAATAATAATAATTATTATTATTATTATTAATAATAATAAAACAATAATAGTAGTGGTAATACTAGTAGTAATTGTAATAATACAGATAATTAATTATAATAAATAATAATACTATTAATAATAATCATAAAAATAGTAGTAGTAATAATAATTAAGTGTTGTTGTTGTTATTATTATGGTATAGAGTCACAGTATAATTTTTCTTTCTTTTTTTTTTTGGCCAAATTATGCATCTCTACAAATAAGCCTTTTTTGCCTTTTAAATCGGAAATACATTTTTCGCAGACATTTCATATAACAATCAGTCTGTAATTGCAGCAGCCACTGATATACACTGAATATGGTACATGGTGATATTTTTTCTGATGACAGTTGTCTGTCGTCTCTTGCTAATTGTTTGTTTGTCAGTCATGAGAGTCTGAGGGTGATTGTAGTTTGTGACTGGAGCAGAACCCATGCGTCACTGCTGGAAATGTCATTCAGACAGCAGGTGGGAGACACCAAAAAAAAAATAAAAACAGAAAATAAAACAGCAGTTACAGTAATTCTTTAGAATTTGGCCAGAGCAAATTTGTTTACAGTTGCCAAGCAACAGAACATTCCAAAGACTGTTACTTTAGAGTTCCGCTGACATGCGGTCAAAGGTCAAATTCAAATACGTTTCGTCTAGTCAGAGTTCTAAATTGTAACAGTTTTTTTCTGAAGTTGATATTTAATAACATGTGTATTTTGTGTGTGTGTTTCAGGGTGAGGAGGGGCCGCCCAGCCTGGAGTACATTCAGGCCCGGGACCTGTTCCCCCAGAAAGAGCTGGTCAAAGAAGACGACGCTCTACAGGTCAGTTTCATTCCTAATGTCTGCTTCCTCCCATGTTGATTTTTGAAGAAAGTGGGTTAACACACCTCATACACACAGCCACACGTGTCCATCCTTTGCTGTGAAACGTGTGTGCAGTACTGTGGTGAAAAGAAATCAAACAAGTGGTCTGGGGAGACGGCGGGTAACAGATGTGGAGGTGAAAAGAGTGAAATTCATCAAAAGGACAAAGCAATGACACCGATACAGCAGGGACGTCCCGAGACCAGACACAGGAACAAGAGTGCAAGAACTTGACATTGACTCTCATTCAGTGACTTTGCACAAACGCAGTCTAAATGTAGCACTTAATGTCCGAATACTTCATATGCTTTCTTAATATATGTTCCTGAACCTACTGTGATTGATTTATCAATGCATGTTATATTTAAATCCTAGCAAGAGCATGTTGAATAACAAGCTCAAAAATAGTGGTGGGACTTGGTGTGAGGACCCTATTGGAATTGCTCAGTTTATTTTATTTTTAATATTTGCTTCATGTTATTTTATATTTTACTAATATTTTATTTAATGTTTTTTTTTTTTATATATATATATACGTTTACATTTTTACAAATATACACTTTTACAAATATACAGTATACATTTTTGTTTTATTTATTACTGTTTAAATTTTGTATTATTTCTTTTTGTATAATATTATATATATATATATATATATATATATATATATATATATATATATATATATATATATATATATATACTTTAAAAAATGAAATTTTATAATTTGAATGTTTAATGTAAATGTTTTGGTATTATATTTATTTTTTGTATTATATAATGCTATATAGAGGTTGTTGAACCAGTGACTCATTACAAATATTAGTTTAAAAAACAACCAAATCAAAACAAAAATGTTACAATTTAAAAAAGCTAAATAATTCAAATAAGATATTTTAATTTAATTTTAATTACGTTTTTATTATTTGTTTTTATTTTTATATAATTTTATTACATTTAATTTATTTTAATATTATATATATATATATATTTAATCTTGCTGTATAGAGGTCATCAAAACAGTGACTTATTACAAATTTTATTTTATTGTAATACTTATTTTGTATTTTTTTTAGTTTTTTATTTTTGTATACTTTAAATTAAATTTTTATAATTTTAATATTTATTGTTCATATTTATTAATAATATTTATTTTTTGTATTATTTTTATTTTTGTATTATATAATCTTTCTATATAGAGGTTGTTGAACCAGTGACTCATTACAAATATTTGTGTAAAAAAAAAAAATAATAATAACTAAATTAAAATAAAAAAATAAATAAACCAAAACAAAAATATAAAAAACAAAAGTATATGAAATTTAAAAAAAAAACAAAATTAAATTTCATTTAATTTTTATTATTGTATTGCTTTTTTATTTTTCTATCATTTTAATTTATTACATTTAATGTTCTTGTTGTTTTATTTTTATATATTATTTTTTTGTATTTTCGTCGGAATAGTGACTACAAATACTTATGTAAATGGCTCAACTTGTCAAAATGTGTTAGTTTTGATTTTCTTTTCTTTAAACAAATATATTTGGACAAATTAAAGTGGCTCCCATTTTGTTTGACATACTTCCTTCCACGTTCCTGCTGGAGGGAATGGATTGTGTCGTCCTGGTTAAAATCCCCAGATGCACAAATCATTTATAATTCACTCTATGTGCAGTACAGCCATTACCAACTTGAACATGAACCACAGACAACAATAATACCTACTACAGTATATGCATTACAGGCCAATTTGCACTTTTGAAAAGATGAGTTTATTTCTATATTTGTCCTTGAAGTAATCATATGCATACAGTTACACTAGGATGCAAATCCAAAGATGTGCACATCATCATTGAATAGCAAAATTAACCTTGTGTTATAGGATGTTCATGCCTGTTTAGTGAACAACGCCATGAATCTCTGCTCATAAATGATGTATTTTGCATCCTTCTACTTGAGCAGATAGAGGAGCAATGACTCAGCTATCTTTGCTGAGCAACATAAAATCCACTCAGTGTTAATGCAAGCGTCCTCCTGCACTGGGATTTGGAGTCTTACAGTCTTCCGTCTTTGTTTACTGGACTTTCTGCGCTGTGAGTTTTGCGTGTGTTGTGCTCGTGCTGTGTCGAGTTCTCCGTTGAGTTTGCTGTCAGACTCTCTCTATGAAGTTCAGCAGTAGGAGTCGTTCTCCCAGCGCTCACCTGATCCCTTTGAAGCCTCGCTGCTTTCATGCCATGTCGAGTGTCACTCAGCTGCCATGCAGCTCCATGAAATATGGATGCGGTTTTCCATGGATCAGCATTACAGCCGCAGAATGCACCAGCGCTTACAGACGCCATGATGTTGTATTTCTCAGCACAGTCTGCATTTCATAGCATTTTATTTTTTCTCTATAAGTCTACTTTTCAGAGAGCAAGTTATTACATTTTGATGAAAGATGATGAAAACCAATCTTATGTGATGTTAAGTTTAGGTTTTAGTAGCTTTATGTGGTTATTTTGTAATATTACCTTTCAGTTTATTTTTATTTCAGTTTTGGTATATTTTTCAGTTTTTGTTTTAATTTTAGTTTAGGTTTTAGTAGCTTTATATACTTTTGTAAATTTGATTCATTTTTAATATTACCTTTCAGTTTATTTTTATTTCAGTTTTAGTATACATTTCAGTTTTTGTTTTTGTTTTTGTTTTATTATTATTACTGTTCAGCTTTATCTTTATTTCAGCTTTGGTATATTTTTCATCTTATTTTAATTTTAGTTTCTTTTTTTAATATCTTTGCTATATGGTTTTGCCATTTCATTTTTTTTGTGTGTGTGTATCATTTTAATTTTGTGTTTTCTTTTTGGTATATTTTTCAGCTTATTTTAATATCAGTTTTAAGTTTTAGTATTTTTGCTATATTGTTTTTACCATTTTAGTTTTTTAAATATATTTTTGTTCTTCATTTGAATTTCGTTTTATTTTCAGTTTTCATTTTAAATTTGGTTCAAGTTTTGGTAATTTTAAGTGCTTTTGCTTTTTTTTTATTATTTAACAAAATTCTGTTCATCTTTATTTCAGTTTTTATTTTAATTTTAAGGTTTAGTACTTTTTTTGTCTTTTTAAATATTTATGCTTGGCTTCAATTTATTTTTATTTTAGTTATAGTGAGTTTAATACTTTAACTTTAGTTTTATTTTTAAATTAAATTTTATTTTTTTATCTAATATTTGTATTTTATTTCAGCTTTATTTCAAATAACTAAAACAGTTTCTAACTCTTTTGATCTGATCCAGTCATAGTCTTACAAAAATGCAATTATTTCAGCTTTTTGTTCAAAATATTGCTTTTTCGTTAGTATTAAAACAAAAAATTGCGTAAGGCTTGAATAAAACTGTTTTTTTTTCGTTTAAAAGCAGACGTTCTGTTCTTTGTTTTGACATATTACGTGTTCAAATATTCAGACAACAAAATATTCTAGATGCCATTAAACTTGTTAAAATGTTAAAAAATGCTGGCGGTGTCTGGCAACTTTTATAAAAACTGCTGGCGGGGAAAGTGTTAAGCCGTTTTAGTTAATAACACTGGCAGTTGCCTATAAATATCTCTTAAATATAAGCTGTTCTTGTCTGTATGTGAACAGCTGTCTGTAAATCTAAGTGTAATGGCTCCTGCTGTAGGTTCGCAGTAATTCGTGAAAGATGGATGTTATATGACTGTATATATTCTCCAGGCTTGTCTGACATGCTGTTATCAGTCACCGGCTCGTTTATTATCCTGCAGCTCGACACGCACAGACACGGCAGTCTAAAACTCTCTACACACATAATAATAGCCTTAATAATAGACCAATAAGGCTTGGTTTCAATCACAAGGGTTTGATTGAAAGTATTAATAACCGTTATACAGTTGCTGGACAAGTAGAGCGTCCCACGTCATTCACTTTGAGGTTCGTTTTGGTGAAAACAATCCTTTAGTTTTTTTATGAAACAACATGCACTGATGATTTTATGTGCATTTACATCTTAAATATATATTGTATTTTTTGCATGTCTTGCCCAGGTGTCTTTGTTCATCTTTATCATTCTAAGTAGGACAGGTTTGGTGTGGGGACCTGCGGTGCAGGCGTGTGGAGAGACGGTAACAGTAGGAAGTTGATGAGTAAGATCTCGTGTGGACGTGCTGCTTCTGGCCTCCACGTTCAGGCTGATTCATGCAGCGCTGAGAGTGAGACAGATTCACCATCCCTAGATAGTATGCAGACGGTGCAAACGTGAGGTTTGTGCTCTGGCTTTATGGTGGTGATAAAGTCAGCATGAAATGCTGGTCACAAACCATATTGCCTCTGTAATCCGCTGTATTTTTGAGTAAAACAGAATATTTAATGGGGAAATATTGAGCAGAAGATGAAGAGGGCTTGAAAATTAGGGAGGGATTCATGGTCTGAGCCGAAAGGTTTCAGAGGAGCAAGTATAAATATAACTATATTTTGGTGATTTATTTATTATTATTTATTTATTTATTTATTTATTTTTTAATCAGAATATTGTGCTTTGAAGAATGTGTTAAAGTAACTAAGTTAATTTTATAATCTATTAGAATTTTTAATCTATTTATTTAAAATGTATTATAAATAAACAATTTTTTAAAAATGTTTTCATATTTTGTTATATTAACAATTAATATTAAAAATGTATAACTATATATAAAACAGGGTTATTTTAACATAATTTAGATACTAGCTGATATAAATATAAGTTTATTTTATTTCAAATAACAAATTGTTTTATGGTCCACCAATAAGTTTCAGGTGATACTACATTTTGGTTATTTAAAAAAATATATTTATTTGTTTTTTTTTTATTTAATTTATTAATTTATTATTATTTATTAAGTTTCAGAGGAGCAAGTTACTACATTTTGGTTATTTATTTATTTATTTTTAAATCAGAATATTGTGCTTTGAAGAATTGTTTACAAGACCAAAATGTGTTAAAGTAACTAACCATTAATTTAGTAATCTATTAGAATTTTTAATCTATTTATTTAAATGTATTGTAAATAAAATATGAATTTATTTAAATATTTAAATTTTTATTGTTATATTAACAGTATTTGAATGTTTTATTGTTATATTAACAACAATTAATTAATTATCAATTATTATTATTTTAGCATAATTTAGATATTAGCTGAAATAAAATAATTTTGGTTTATTTTCATTGAAGTTTATTTTATTTCAAATAAATTGTTTTATGCTCAGCCGAGAAGTTTCAGAGGTGCAAGTTACTACATTTTTATGATTTTTTTTTTTTTTAATTTATTTATTTTTTATTATTATTATTTTTTTTAAATCAGAATATTGTGCTTCGAAGAATTGTTTACAAGACCAGAAATGTATTAAAGTAACTAACTGTTGATTTTATAATCTATTATATCTTTAAAATCTATTTATTTAAAATGTATTATAAATAAACTAATATTTTATTTAAATATTTAAATATTTTATTGTTATATTAAAAATGTATATAAAATATATACATATACATAAAACAGGGTTATTTTAGCATAATTTAGATACTAGCTGAAATAAAATAAGTTTGGTTTATTTACGTTAATGTTCTATTTTACTTCTAATAACAAATTGTTTTATGGTCAGCTGAGAAGTTTTAGAGAAGTTTACATTTTTGTGATTTTTTTTTTTTTTTGATTGTTTGCAAGAGCAGAAATGTGTTAAAGTAAATAACCATTAATTTTGTAATCTATTAGAATTTTTAGTTGGTTTATTTAAAGTGTATTATAAATAAATTAATATTTTATTTAAATATTTTATTGTTATATTAACAATTAATGTAAAGTGTATAAATATATATAAAACAATGTTATTGTAGCATAATTTAAATACTAGCTAAAATGAAATGCGTTTAGTTTATCACTAAAGTTTACTTTTTCAAATAACAAATTGTTTTATGGTTTTAGTATGCTATAATAATATTTATAATAATAATGTAAATATAAATATTTGTTTCATTGTGCCTGCTAAAACAAAATGCATTGCAAATCCATTCTGTGACACACTCACAAATTAAACCTTATGCGATTTAATGGCAAACCTAAATGCAGCTTCAGAAAAAGCTGGAAAGGCAAACGTTCCCTTGTTTACTCTGTAGTAAGAATGTCTTCAAGAACAGCCTGAACCGCTCCAGTGTTTGGAGGTTGTAGAGAAGGAGTTTTCTCATGCTGCCTGGTTTTCTAGTCCTGTTTACAGTGAGTCAGTATGTCAGGCTCAGCGCAGGGCAATGACTGGGCAACCACACAAACCGCTGGGACATATGGCATTATGGGTAGGACAGAGCTGCAGAAGCAACAGTTTCTCATAGTTCAAAATAAGAGAAGCCGAGAAACCACATTCAATCTGCAACAGACTGAAGGAGATCTAATGCCATGTTTGTGTTTTTTGTCTCTCCAGGTCCCGTTCCCTGTCCTGCAGGGCGAGTGGGTCGAGTTCCTGGGTCGTGCGGACGATGCCGTCATCGCCATCTCTAACTACAGACTGCACATTAAATTCAAAGACTCCATCATCAACGTAAGAGCAAATAACAACACAAACAAGAGAGAGCGAGAGAGTTCAGCTCACTGAATTACAGTTCAGGCTCCGCTGTACCTCCTTTGATAGTCGTCCAGCTGTTGCGGGCTTTGTTTTTCCTGCCGGGGGGCTCGTCTCCTTTCATCTCGGTGAAAAGAGCCATTCTTTGGGCATGGTTTGATTTGACCTCAGAGCTCTGGGAGGTCTGAACACAGAGTGAGCTCATGTTGGCACACAAACCTCTTTTTCCCCTTTCTTTCCACCCACAGCTTCCCTGACGTCAGCCCCTCGGTCTAGCGCAAAAACTGAAGCTGTCGCGTCCACCCTGTTTTGCCTTTTAGTAAAGTTTAGGTTACTTCAATGTATCATTTAAAATAAATAAATAAAAAGAAAACAGAGAAAAAGAATGGAGTAAGCCGGTGTTAAAGGCCTTTTTTGTTAATTATATAATGAATAAAAAGTAAACAATTAAGTAGAAAACAAAAAGAATAGAGAAGCTTGTGTTAGTTTTTTTTTTTTTTCAAGAAAAACCGTTAGAAAACTGCAAGTCTTATAAAAAAGCTTTTTTATTTATTTATTTATTTTTTTTTTTAAAGAATAGAATTAGAATTAAGAGCGCTAGAGTATGATTTATCTCATGTGTACATGCATACTATATTATATACACTACTTAATTTTTTATTACATTTTTTAAATAAATATTCTGCTTAAAATATATATCATGTCATTCAAATATATTATTGTTAAACATCTTACATCATCATATGTGTTCTTTAATCATAATGTCATATATTTAATATTTAAATATGTAAATAAATGTGTATATATAATACTTATATATTTATAATATACATTTTTTTTTAATTTTATCAAACATAATTTTAAATAAATGTATAATTTATATATATAATTATATAATAAAATATTTTTATATTTATAATTTTATCAAAATATTTAACGTAAAATAAGAAATTTTATATTTAAATATATAAGTTGCAAAAGTTCTTTTTTACATATTTCTAAACATGCTATAAATAGAATTTATTATTATATAATATTATTATTATTTAGATTTAATACATTTTTTACATTTGTTAATATTGTGCTTAAAAAATATATTATTATGTCATATTGAAATATCTCATTGTTAAACATTTTATGTTATTATATGTGTACTTTAGTCTTTAATCATAATGTCATATATTATTTAATGCTTAAATACTTAAATATGTAAATAAATGTGCATATATGTATTGTTTTTGGGGAAAAAATATATAATTTAATATACGTGTGTGTGTGTGTATGTGTATATATTTGTAATTATTTATTATTAGGATTAACCCCTTGAGATGTACCATCTCGTTTCCGAGGGGGTCCCAGAACACAATTCAATACAATCACAACACAAAACAAAACACACATTAACGATACATCTTTAAACAACACTAAACACAAATGATAATAAAGAAAGAAAGAAAAAAAAAAGCACCACAAAATTATATATAATTTAATGAAATGGTTTTATATTTATGGTAATTTATCAAAATATTTAACATGTAAAATAATTTTTTAAAAAAGTATTACAAAATTTCAAAAAAAAATTATAAATATTGTAAAATATTTACATATTTCATTATGTAAATGTAGTATCTTATTTTAAATATATATGTCATATTTAAATATACACTACCATTCAAAAGTTTGGGGTCAGTACATTTTTATTGTTTGTTTTTTTTTTTTTTTTTTTTAAGAAATTAATACTTTTATTCACCAAGGATGTATTAAGTTAATAATTAAAAGTTTATTAAAAGTTAATAATAAATAATTTACATTGTTATAAAATATTTATATTTTGAATAAACACTGTACTTTTTAAACTTGTTATTCATGAAAGAATCCTGAAAAAAAAAAATCACAGGTTCCAAAAAATATTTGGCAGCACAACTGTTGATATTATCCAACATTGATCATTCTAATAATAAATCCGCATATTAGAATGATTTCTGAAGGATCATGTGACACTTAAGACTGGAGTAACAGCTGATAAAAATTCAGCTTTTCATCACAGGAATAAATTCTATTTTAAAGTATGTTAAAATAAAAAACATTATTTTATATTGTAAAAACATTTTGCAATATTACTGTTTATTTCTATATTTTCAATCAAATAAATGCAGCCTTGATGAGCATAAGAGACTTCTTTAAAGACTATTACAAGTCTTACTGACCCCAAACTTTTGAACGGTAGTGTATAATTTGTAAAAGTTCTTTTTTACATATGAAGAGTTCAGATGCAAAACTCCATCTGACGTTTTTCTTTAAAATAAGCATTTTTATCAGGCTGCCATGTATAGATTTCTACCTAAGTACCAGTACTTCTGATTGGGCTGAGGCTGGGATTTAGCGCGCTTGAAGTAAAGTTATGTGATGGATGTATACTATGTTAATAATTAAGTTAATAATTAAAAGTTTATGACAAACCGGCTTTGCTACTGTTCGGACGCTTTTGCTTACTGCTCCGCGCTTTGCTCCCTGTTTATATACTTTTCAGACTTTTCTAAGATTTTAACCTCAGCAGATCAGCACAGTGCTCAAACAACACATTTTTGGCACAAACACTAAATTAAAAACTTTCGTAACTGGAATAATACTACGAAAAAGGAGACTCTTTGCCTCCCACTGCCAGCAGTTTACATTCCGGAGACGGGAAAACACAGCTGCCTACTTTCAACAGACGAGAAAGAAAATGCCTCTTTAGCCTCTTCTGGAATCTACTTGCTGCACAAACTGCCACAGACTTCTACAAAGGATTGTGGTTCTTGAAACAAAGTTACTTGCTGGACTTCCAAAACAGGCGGAACACTCAGCAGATCATCGTCACGGACCCCCTCAGCATACAGCCGGTGAGTCCCGTCAACCTACTGAATCTCAACAGTTTGTAAGTGTAGAGGAACAAGCCGAAACTGATCGACACACTAATCGATGGCACAAACAGGGAGCGAGACCCAAAGACACTCGAGACATCAGATTGTCACGAGTGTCTCGTATTGCTGCGGTAGCATCCTCTACCCCAGATATGGCTATGACAAGACTTGCAAAAACTGGTATTTTACCACCTCCTATACAGCTTGAGAACAGATTTGAAGCACTAATGAATGTGGGTGAAGAATCCCCAAATGTGATTGAACATGGATCATATGAGCCAGCAGCTAACATCGCTACTAACAGGCGCTCAAGGTCGAACAGACAGCGGCATTCAGCTCAGAGCACAGCCGAGCCCAGGACTCTGATAGTGGGTGACTCCATTATCAGAAATATCAGTAGCAGGACTACAACTACATGCTGCTTTCCTCAAGCAACCGTCTCTGATGTGAACAGGGAACTTCGGAACATCCTAATGAAGCACAAGACTGCAAATCGAATCATCATCCATGTGGGGAAGAATGATATTCGGAAAGAGCAGTCAGAACTCCTAAAGAAGGACTTCAGTGAACTCATCGAAACACTTCGAAGACTTGAAGTACAGCCATTCATCAGTGGACCACTCCCAGCAAGGGGAACTAACATGTTTTCACAGTTGCTCGGGCTGAATACATGGCTACAAAGAACCTGCAGTCTAAAAGGAGTCAACTTCATTGACAACTTCAATCTTTTCTGGGGCCATAGACAACTTTTTAAACTGGATGGCCTCCACCCAAACAAACTAGGTGCAAGAGTGCTAAAGGACAACATCTATTTTTCACTCCGTCATCCTTTAGTAGAGTGTGCCAGTCCACCCAACATGAATGGCACTCACACACCTGGGGCCAGTTGCATAAACTTAGCCTTGATGTTAAGACAGTGTCTTAACTATTAGTCTGACTAACTAGCAGTTAACCAAAGGATAATCATTATTATTTTTTGGATTCAGCTTAGAATAATTTACATTTTTCTCTAACTGTTTTTAAATAAATTATTACCAGTCTTAAAGAAAAAATAGCTGACTAACTTTTTAAGACTAGTCTAAACCTTTTATGCAACCGGCCCCTGGACAAAGTACGAGCGATCACAGGACTTCAAATCAGATTCAGAGTCGTCATGTGGTCGACACATCCCACAAGGACTCTGACAACACCACACAGCCACAACAAGCACTGCTCATGGACACCATCCCAGCTGAGCCCTGCCCACAGAGCTCATCACAGACAGACTGTGACGTACTACATCAGCTCCAAGACTCAGGACGACTTTCTGGTAAACAGCCAGGACAACATATTTCAGCCACCGGAAACACCAGAGCCAGAGCCCCGCTCACCAGACACCTTATCCCTCTCTCCAGCATCTCCACTTCTAAGCTTCTCACAGAAAATGGAGGAACTGGTATATGCTGGAACCAGACTCTCCCACTCTTTTGCTGCAAGCCCCCAGATATCAACTAAAAAACGGCGGGCACCACAACCACCAAAGCCTGTGGGCCCAGCTCGCCCTCCTCCTCCTTCGAGAGCTCTCCGTCCGCTGCCACAACGCCAGGGCCCAAACCCTCCTCCATCTGCTGTAGGTGAACCAAAAACAACTCATAACAACTCTCAGTGATATGTGTCGGGTCCCCGCTATGATAGCAGCAACACTCAGCAATGTTTACATAACAAGCGGGAACCCAGTGTGCCTGTAGCTTTCTCTATCTCTGTTTTATCACGTGATAGAAAGTGTAAGGCCTTCTCAAGCCGTACAGCTGACCCTTCTAATCTGCGGCCTATTAGGTATCAAACTAAGACTGCTCTAGAGACAAAAAGTAATGGCATCAAGTTAGCATTTTTAAACATTCGCTCACTAAAAAATAAATCATTTCTGATCAATGACTTAATAACCACATACAAACTGGATTTTATGTTTCTAATTGAAACATGGCTTGAAGACAGCTGCAGTGCAACAGTCCTCAATGAAACAGCCCCTCCTAACTTTACTTTCATGGGTGTCTGCAGAGCTGTTAGGAGAGGTGGAGGTGTAGCTGCTCTATTTAAAGATGTCTATCAATGTAAGCAAGTGTCATTTGGTCAGTACTTGTCTTTTGAATATCTAGGGATTGTGCTGAAAGGTGCTCCACGAATTCTATTTATCATTATTTACAGGCCTCCAAAATACTCTCCAGCCTTTGTTGAAGAGTTCACAGAACTGTTATCTATGATTTCCTTAGAGTTTGACTGTTTTGCTATTGCATGGGATTTTAATTTTCACATAGAAAATGCAGAAATCAAAACTACAAAAGAAATTATAACCATTTTAAACACTTTTGACCTGATTCAGCATGTGCATGGACCCACACACTATCGTGGACACACTCTTGATTTACTCATTAGTAAGGGTCTAAACATTTCATCCATTGTCATTAAGGACGTAGCACTATCTGATCACTTCTGTATTTTCTTTGATATATTGATCTCTGCTACCACTGAATCTAGATCCGTCTCTGTCAGAAAGAGATGCATTAACGAAAACACTAGTGTGCTGTTTATGAAGGCTATATCTTCAATGCCAAGCATTTCTGCAGACTCTGTTGATCTTCTCCTGGAGTCCTTTAACTCAAAAGTTAAGAATGTCATTGATGACATTGCTCCAGTGAAAGTCAGTAAGACGACTGGCAGACAAAAATCATGTTGGAGAAAATCAACAGCAGTACAGAGTATGAAAAGACAATGCAGAAAAGCTGAGCGGATGTGGCGGAAGACGAAACTTGAAATTCACTATAGCATCTATAAAGACAGCCTTCATGCTTTTAATGTGGAACTAGCCACAGCAAGACAGAAGTTCTTCTCAAACCTTATAAACAGTAACCTAAACAACACTCGAACTCTTTTTGCTACCGTTGAGAGACTAACAAACCCCCCCAAGTCAGATTCCCAGTGAAATGCTCTCCGACAGCAAATGCAATGACTTTGCCTCCTTTTCAGAGAAGATCATTAACATCAGAAAGGTGATTAGCACATCCTCAAGTTATGCAGAGGTTAGACAGATACGACCACAATTTCAAAAAGAAGTCACTTTGTCTGTTTTTGAAGCAATTGATAGCAAAACTTTGGAAGAAATAGTACAGCACCTTAAATCCTCAACCTGCAACCTTGACACACTTCCCACATCTTTTTTCAAAAGTGTGTTTAACTGTTTAGAAGCAGATCTCTTAGAAGTGGTAAACACCTCACTTCTTTCTGGGACTTTTCCAAACTCCCTGAAAACTGCAGTTGTTAAGCCCCTTCTGAAAAAGAGCAAACTTGATAACACCATATTGAGCAACTATAGACCAATATCTAATCTTCCTTTTATAGGCAAGATTATTGAAAAGGTAGTTTTCAATCAGTTGAACAACTACTTAAACTCAAATGGATACCTGGACAATTTTCAATCTGGTTTCCGACCACATCACAGCACAGAGACGGCGCTTGTTAAGATAATAAATGATATTCGCCTAAATTCTGATTCTGGCAAAATATCGGTGCTGGTATTACTAGATCTTAGTGCTGCGTTTGACACTGTTGATCATAACATTCTTCTAGAGAGACTGGAAAACTGGGTCGGGCTTTCTGGGATGGCTCTCAATTGGTTCAGCTCATACTTATAAGGTAGAGGTTATTATGTGAGTATAGGAGAGCATAAGTCTAAGTGGACGTCCATGACATGCGGAGTCCCTCAAGGCTCAATTCTTGCGCCGCTCTTGTTTAGCCTGTATATGCTCCCACTAAGTCAAATAATGAGAAAGAACCAAATTGCCTATCACAGCTATGCTGACGATACCCAGATTTACGTGGCCTTATCGCCAAATGACTACAGCCCCATTGATTCCCTCTGCCAATGCATTGATGAAATTAACAGTTGGATATGCCAGAACTTCCTTCAGTTAAACAAGGAGAAAACTGAAGTCATTGCATTCGGAAGCAAAGAGGAAGTTCTTAAGGTGAATGCATACCTTGACTCTAGGGGTCAAACAACTAAAAACAAAGTCAGGAATCTTGGTGTGATTCTGGAGTCAGACCTTAGTTTCAGTAGTCATGTAAAAGCAGTAACTAAATCAGCATACTATCATCTCAAAAACATTGCAAGACTCAGATGTTTAGTTTCCAGTCAAGACTTGGAGAAACTTGTTCATGCCTTTATCACAAGCAGGGTGGATTATTGTAATGGTCTCCTCACTGGCCTTCCCAAGAAAACCACTAGACAGCTGCAGCTCGTCCAGAACGCTGCTGCCAGGATTCTGACTAGAACCAGAAAATCTGAGCATATCACACCAGTCCTCAGGTCCCTACACTGGCTTCCAGTTATATTTAGAATTGATTTTAAAGTACTTTTACTCATTTATAAATCACTCAGTGGCCTAGGATCTAAATACATTGCAGATATGCTCACTGAATATAAACCTAACAGACCACTCAGATCATTAGGATCGAGTCAGTTAGAAATACCAAGGGTTCACACAAAACAAGGGGAATCCGCTTTTAGCTATTATGCTGCCCGCAGTTGGAACCAGCTTCCAGAAGAGATCAAATGTGCTAAAACATTAGCTACATTTAAATCTAGACTCAAAACTCATCTGTTTACCTGTGCATTTACTGAATGAGCACTGTGCTTCGTCCGAACTGATTGCATTATGTATAATCATTTTCTGTTTTTAAATGTCTTAAACTTATTTTAAATCAATTTTTAAAACATTTTTAAATCATTTTATCAATCAGTTTTTACATTTTTGTTTTATTGTTATGATCATTGTTTTCATGATTGTTCTACTTCCTTTTTTTGTGATTGTTTTTATTATTGTTTTTATGATTATTTTACTTTCTTTTATGTAAAGCACTTTGAATTACCTCTGTGTATGAAATGTGCTATATAAATAAACTTGCCTTGCCTTGCCTTGCCTTGCCTTGCCTTGCCTATGTGTCGAGAGCGTTCACTCAGTATCATTATCTCATTTTTGATCGACGTGGCTTTTAGGAGGTTTTGCACCTAAACACTTCATATATATATCTATATATATCTATAGATATTTATTTATTTTTTTAAACGAGTGAAGGTGTGTTTTGGCTAAAATAGGATGATATAATTGGATACTGTAGTCGTGTAGGAACATACGAGTGTCGCCAATCGCTGATGTCCATCAGTGTGCAGAGAAAAGCCTCCTATCTCATACGTGTGTGTTTAAACGCTGACGTGACCCCGTCTGCTCTCTCTACTATTTCTGTGTCGGCTCTCTTCATGTCTGGAGTGCTGATCTTAAAGGAGAGGCATTATTAGAGTTCTTGAGGGTGCAACTTTGACCTGATGTTTGTTTGTTAATGGAAATGAAAGTGACTGACGACACTGATTGCGCTGATAATGAATAGTTTCTCCTGCGGTTCAAAGACCCGTCTGTCCTCGCTGTGAGTGTCCTGACTCACGCTCACCAGAGGAAACACAAACTTCCTGATCATCGCCATATCACTCTGACATCTCAACAATGTTCAAAAGGGATGTTACGTGTTGCTATTGTTAACTAAAACAGAAACTAAAACTAGTACAATCTGTTTAAATGAATTGAAATAAAGCTGAAAGAAAATAAATTAAATATAACATTTAATAAATAAAAATAACAATTGCCAGTAATTCATTATTTTATAATTAAATGAACAAAACATAAATATAAGCCGACTTATTTAAGCTTAAAAAAAATATATATATATATATATATATATAAACTGAAATCAAGTAAAATAAGTTTGTTAAAATACTAAAACTACTAAAACAAAGGAAAACAAATACTAAATTAATAATAGTAAATAAATAAAAATGCCCCAAAAAGTTACTAAAACTTAAACTAAAAATAAAATGAAATCTGAAAAAAAATAAAAACAAAAACTAATTCAAAATATTCATAAATCCTAATATAATAGTGCATAAATAATACTAATACTAAACTAGTTTTCAAAGCATGTCACTCTATGACCGTATTTATTATTTTAATATAAATGAGCTTTATTCTGATCACACAGATCTCTATTTTTTACTTTTTTTTTCGTTTTTACAAACTGAGGTACGAGACAATGATTTTCTCTCGTAATCTGCATTATGCTAACAGAAGGTTCCTTCAAGCATGAGACTGGAATCTTAATGACGTTTCCCAGAATGCCTTATACCCGTTTAACCCAGCTGAATTACAGCATCATGTGACCCTGAGATTTAAGGCTCTCTTTTTTTTTTTTTTTTTTTTTTTTTTTTTTTAACAATCCTGGATCTTTTTGCTCAACTTCAGCAAAGATCTCTCTCTCTCTCTCTCTTTCTGTTTCATTCTCTGTCTCTGTCTCTTTGTGCGTTTTTCATACCCTTCCATTTATATCCTCCTCTTTGTTTGCTCGTTTTGCTGAGTCACGTTTTCATCTCCCTCTTTTTTTTTTTTCCACCCTCTCTCCTCTTCCTCATCCCCGTGTCGGTGTTGTAGATGTATCCTGGTGTGGACAGTGAGATTTCTGTGAGTAATCTGCACCCTCACCTCTGACCTCTGACCTCTTCATCCCTCCTTTTCATGTCTTTATTTCCCCTTTACTGTTTGTTTTGATGTTTCTCACACTGATGCAATCTGGTTACATTAGGATTCAAACTATATACTATATTAAATTATATTTTGATCTATATAATGATTAACAGGACAGACAATATTAACATAACATGAGACTTGAACTATTGAACCTGTTAATGCCTTTTATGTCAGTTTGTGTAATATATTGGTACATAACAGTGTTACAATAAAAGAACTATTGCACATTGATGCCATTAAAGGCATTAATATCTTAATTATTTCAAAAGTCTTAATGTTGCATGTTTTATCCTGCAGTTTAAAGTAGGGATGTTCATTTTGGTTATTTTTCCTAACCGACAGCCGACGCTTGTTAACCGATTATTAACCGTTAACCGACAAGATTATTTAAAATTAGAATTTAATTATTTTAGAAAGGATAAGTGTCTGTGACCCGTTAAAATACCAACATTTGTTTTCCGGGATTAATTTTACATGCGCAAAAAGCAGCGATTCTGCGAATGGAGAAAAACATCATAAAGCTAGGCTATATATATATATAATGAATGAATAGGCCTATAAGATAAATATTTTTACTTAATAAAACAAACAAACAAAAAAAGTGCAACAAGTAGCTAGCATGCAGAGTTTTGGTTCATTTTTGTGCTGCGCGAAAGGAAGACGGCTGAAAGGGGCATCCTATTTTTCTTTATTTTACAAACAGCAAACTGTTTACAGTTTTGATTATCTGTAAAGAGTCGTTTCCCCTGTTAGAAGGAAAAAATCAAGTGATTGCGCCGGCGCCGCACGCGCGCACACGATCAGCCAAACATATGGGGAAAAAAAAAATCACACTGCTTAATCGTTATCAACGTACTGCCGTGATATTATGCCAAACATTTTTTTATGTGGATATTTTAATGCGAGAAGTACAAAACCAGGTTTACCTAATAAATAATATTTTAGCATTCAAATACATCTTGAATACGGAGACATTTGGATTTGTGTCGTATGAGAGACCCAATGTTAGTTTCAGTTTCGCTTTAGCCTAAATGGTTTCGTTCTGGCTTGTCCCCTAGCTTCTTATATTTTTCATTCTTGTTCTTTTCTAAATACTGTTAAATTGAAAGGATTTTTTGTGAAGTGAGGGGAACTAAAATAGCCTAGCCTATGTTTATAGTGTACTGTAAATATTTTGCGTCGACACCAGGTCTTTCTGAATGTAATAATAAAATGCGACTTAACATTATAGGCCTACGCGATTGATCTTTTTTTCTCTCAAAAATGCAATTTCATTTTATTTTAACCATCCAGCAAACGTTTTAAAATATTTTGATTACTGAATTACTGAAAAAAAGACCTTTTAAACCGTTTAACTGATTGTATTAATCGGTCAAAATTCTTTCTGTCGGTTAACTGGTTAAAATGAGCATCCCTAGTTTAAAACTGTTACATTGTTGCAGGTCAGGAGTTACATTTGATACATTGTTGCAAGTCAAGAGTTACATTTGTTACATTGTTGCATGTTTTTGCAGTTTGATGCTGTGATTGGTTAATGCAGTCATGCGATAAGGTCTTCTGCTCTCTGATTGGCTGTTTGTGTGTGTGCAGGTTCCTCTGAGGCTGATTGAGGGCGTTGAGAGCAGAGATATGTTCCAGCTGCACATCATCTGCAAAGACTCCAAAGTAGTGAGGTAAAACACACACACACACACACACACACACACACAGACACACACACACACACACACACACACACACACACACACACACACACAGAGAGAGTGTCTTCCTGAAGTAGTTGGCTCTTTTTAATCTGACCTCCATCTTTTCCATCTATCGTTTTATCACATCATCGCCTTTGGGCCATTTAGCTGAAGATTTTCTGTTCAATAGAGTAAATTAGATTCTTCACGTCTGACACGCAGAGGACACACACGCACACACACCTGGTCAGCGGTGTGAAGTAGGGGAATTGAAGTTATTTTTTCTTTACTTAAGTGTAATATTGGCAGTGTTGCCAAGTCTGGGATTTTCCCGTGGAATTGGGCTATTTTAACACTGTTGCTGCGGGTTGTTTTTCATGTCTTCAGGTTGAAGTGTCCTCAATACTGTGATATTTAGCCCTTGGAATGCAAATTTTACAAGGGGAACTTCACCAAAATACTTGTATTTACAGCATACCTCACTTTTTTTTACGGGGTCTCCTTCCCAAATGCATTAGGCCTAGTTTTGAGAAGCGATTGGGTGGGTTTTGCTGTGAAAACCTGGCAACCCTGAATATTGGAGAATGCGTTTTTCAAGTATTAATGTAAACTAAATTCTCTTATTTAAATTAATATTAGTCAGTATATATTATGTATAATACTTTTTAATTTCTTTTAGATAATTATTCCTAATATTTTGGTATTTTTAATTCATATTTATCTTCTCCGTAAACATAATGAATCCTTTTTAATTAACTCTGATTTAACCATTTTAAGACATGAAATAGCCTATGAAGCTGATGTGGCAATAAACTTAAAATCAAATCAACAATTTTAACTTTTTATCATGATCTCAAGAACACAGAAGTTGAGATTAATAATATCTACTTAATAATAATAATAATAAAATATTAATTAATAATATTCAACTTTTAGTGTGCGTATATAATGTAGTTTATGTTTTATTTACTTTTAGATAATATTTGTTGTTTTTATTTAATTTCAAATTTTTATCACCTCAAACTCAAAAACTGTATCCTCTTAAAAAAATTATCCTTGTGATGAAATTGGAATTTTAGTTTTTATTATACCTATTGTTTTTATATTTTAAATATATTTGAACTTTTTAGGAAATAAATACTCTGAAATTGAGATTAATAATACCTTCTTCAATTATTATACATTTTTAGTATGTATAATGTATAAAATATGTTTTAATTACTTTTAGATAATGTATTATGTACTTAATTTTCGCATGTGTTTCAAGAAATTCTGCATTTGAGATTCAAAATGCATCAGTAACAGTGTTTATATTGGCTGATATTATGACTCAAATGATCAATATTGGTCAGATTTATCTGATATTGTACACAGATCATAATATGATCTAAATAAATTCAAACACTAAAAATTATGCACCATTTTTCACAAGTACTGAATCTTTTCTACTGTACATTGATGTTTTATGCCTGATATTGCTTGTTTAAATCTCACATGAATGTGGATGTTTTCTGCGGCAGGTGTCATTTCTCGACGTTCAAGCAGTGTGAGGAGTGGCTGAAGCGCTTGAACAGAGCGATAGCGCATCCGGCCCGTCTGGAGGAGCTGTTTGCGCTGGCATATCATGCATGGTGTTTGGGAGGAAACACAGATGATGAAGACCAGCACCTGCACCTGTGCAGACCAGGTACACACACACATGAGTGCTTTAGTTTGCATGATTATTATATTTGATCATCAGGCTTTTATGGATCAAATAGTCTGATACAGTGAGAATACGGAGGAAAAAACAGCAAAAACATGCAATTTGTTGCAGATTCTGATATTTTTAGAAGACGTTCAATGTAAATCAATTAGATCTTTATGGCAGTATAGCAGATACTTACATAAAATGATGTAAATATCAGTGGTCACTCTATAACTCCAATAATGTCTTGGTAAGATGAGATTGAAATAATTCCAACATTTAATGCAATGCAATCCATCTCTTAATTTCTACATATTTTATGGTCACTGCGTTTGTGTCTCTCAGGTGATCACGTGCGGCACAGGATGGAGGTGGAGGTGAAGCGGATGGGATTTGACATGCAGAACGCCTGGAGAGTGTCTGATATCAACAGCAACTACAAGTAAGATTAAAGCGTGATGATGGATGGATGGAAACCATCTTAAATTGTTTCCACTGATATAATGAATCCTGGACTTTCTTTTACTATAGTATTTTACCTACTAGTAATGGACTTTGCAGTTGAGTTAAACTGAACCAAGACTGAACTAAACTGAGCTGAATAATGGCACTATTGTCCAGGTCTGCCTAATTATGGTGAAAAACTGCTTTTAAAACAATTTTATTGTATTCTTTTGTTTAAAACAAAATAAGTAAAAATATATTGATTTTTTTTTTTTAATTTATTTAATATATATATATTTTTTTTGAGTATAAGGCTATTACAATTTATATTATTATTGTAAATATATATTATTATAAATTATATTATTTATTTATGATTATTTAACAAGATTAGGAGTGGGTGATATGGCCAAATTCTTATATATATAATATTTTTATAATATCAAAATAAAATCTAAAATATATTTAACTGGTACCAGTTAAATTTTACAATTATTGATACAGTTACAGTTTTGAATCTAATACTGGGTTACCTAATGTAAGTTTTTTTTTTTTTTTTTTTTTTTTAAAAAAGCTCAAATAAATGGTCAGTAATACAATCAAAACAAAGAAGAAAGTTACAATAAATTATATAAATAAAACAGACAAGATTAATGTTTTCTATATTTCTGTTTTATTTCCATTTTAATTGAATTATCTAAAAAGTCAGTTATTTTAAGTTATCAAAAAAAATCAGTTTTATTTTTTCCCAAATTCCATTTCTGTCCTTATTTAAATCTTTTTAATTGTTTTAAATTAAATTTCAATTTAATCGTTTGGTTAAATTAAATATTAGTTATTAAAAAGCATATCTAATTAATTGAAATGCATTTTATACAATGTAACAATAATTTATAAGAAGTATAATAAAAAATAAAGTTTTTTAGTTTCAGATTCAGTTTTATTCTTTTCCAAATTCTACATTTTCCATTTTAATTGTTCTGGCGTCTGTTAGAATGGTTTTATTAAATTCTGAAACGTTTGAAACCTTTCAAATGTTTCATTTTTTTCAGAAATTCTGTTTTGTCTTTTTAGCTTTTCTGAATTTATGGTTTAATACGAAGCAAAAACAGTGATAATTTAATCAATGCATAAAACATTAACTTAATCTTTTAAAGGTAATCAGATGAACATCTAACAATTCCTTGAATTTTTTGGCAAACCAAACATTAAAATAAAAACATGGAAAAAAATATATAATTATATTATGTATTTGTATTATTACCTTTACTTTTAAGAACTGCAGGAAGTTAAACCAAACTTTTATTTAGCGTTTTCACATATTATTTTTTTTCTCATTGTATTTTATTGTTAGACATATATTTTACTGCTTTATTGTATGAAATAATAATATTGGAAATTGGGGTAATATTGGATATTTGGAGAAAATTACCATCATTTAGACAAATAAAACGATATAAATGGAATAAGTATTGCTTTAAGTTGTTCATGCAAGTCTAACTTGATAATATTCAACTAATAGTCTACTAAGTAATGTGCCATAATAATCATTTATCTCCATTATCATGTTTTGATAATCTTTGGAACCTTAAGTCATAACTCAAATTCGATTAGTCACACTTACTTAGAGCTAGTCATGTAATCATTTTGCAATTAAGTTTCTTGTTTATTGCTGTAAAGCTGCTTTGAAACTGTATTATATAAAGTTCTAAATAAATAAATAAATGTGACTTTAAACTTGACTGTGTCAAGTAACATAACCAGATGTTATTGCTGTAGGTCTAAGTCATGGTATAGCAAAAAAAAATCATAAAATGTGTGTGCAGTTGAGTTTGTAACACTAAAGCAGTGGCGTGTTGTGTGCTGAGAGACGTGCTGTAGAGACGGATAATTAAAGCGAGCCAGAACCTGCTGCGCTGAATGAGTCACATCAGACAGACTCGAGAGAGTGTGTGTGTGTGTGTGTGTGTTTCGGGTCGGTCATCGAAGGCTCACAAAGGACGTCAGCATATAATTGGACTGGGTTTGTCACTGAGGGTGAGACGGACGCAGCGGGCGTGAGACACAGATGTGATTGATCTGAACATCATAATGAGATGAGAGTGAGAAAGCGACTCTTTCTTGTTGTTTTTGATGTTGAGATCCTTTGCCAGTTTAATGATCAGAAGATTTTAACTTTGTTGATTTGTGTTAGTGAATATAAACCGATGGGACAAAAATCAGAATTGACTCAAAATATGGGATTTGTGCATTGTGTCGTTATAGGTTGTGTTCGAGTTACCCACAAAAGCTCCTGGTGCCCGTCTGGATCACAGATAAGGAGCTGGAGAGCGTGGCCTCCTTCAGGTCCTGGAAGAGGATTCCTGTGGTGGTGTACAGGTGAGAGAAGCAGCTCGTCTGTCTCCTGGCCTCCTGCGGCTGCTGTCTGCACAGCTGACGGTGACTGATTTTCTGTGTTGTGTGTCCCGACAGGCACCAGCGTAACGGGGCCGTCATCGCCCGCTGCAGTCAGCCGGAGATCAGCTGGTGGGGCTGGAGGAACACTGAGGACGAGTATCTGGTGACGTCCATAGCGAAAGCCTGTCAGCTGGACGCCGGGACACGGGCATGCAGGACTAGAGGAGACGGACCGGACTCGTCCGACAGTGACTTTGGTGAGACAAAACCCAGATTAATGAGTTGAAAGTGCTTTTGCTATTTTTTTTAAAGCTCTTTGTGACTTTGTGAAAAGATGTTCAGGGCCATATGAAATCCAAGTTGCTCTGGATTCAGTTTTTTCCCCCCCATTTTAATTTCTGCTTAAGTTTTTTTTTTTTTATTTTGATTACAATTTTTATCCAGAACATTTTTCTGTATTCATGTTGTTGTTTTTTTGTTTTTTTTTCATCTTACATGTAATTTAATTTAACATTTTAGATTAAATTTTAGTTATCAAAAAGCATGTCTCATTAATTGAAATCATAACAAATAAAATATTTTTTTTATATTTCCATTTTAATTTTTCAGCATTTCTGTTTTATTTCTACTTTGACATTTAAATTAATTTGTAGTATGTAAAATGTAATTGAATTAAGTCTTAAATTGGTTTAATTCATAAAAAAATATACAATTTAGCATTTTATTAAACATTTTTGTTCATTGTTAGATTAAATTTTAGTTATCAAAAAATCAGTTTTATTTTTTCCTTTTTTAATGTAAATATTTCTGGATTCTGTTTTAATTCTGTTTAATGATTTAATTAAAAATTAGTTTTTATAAAGCATGTCTAATTAATTTAAATCATGCATTTTATACAGTTTAACAGTAATGTATAAAACGTTTAATAAAAACAACAATTTTAGGGCCCTGTGAAATCTCTTTTATTTTTCCATATATAATTTATATATAACATTTAATTTAAGAAATACAGAAAGTTATGCCATATTATTATGCCTTTTATTTGGGGTTTTTATGTATTATTTTGTTCTGGGTTTTTTTTAATATTTTATTTTACTACTTTATTGTATGTAATAAATTTTGTTATTTGGGGTAATATTAGTGAGGAACTTGTGACAAATGGGTTTTTTCTACAAACTGCATTAAAAGTCGTAAGTACAAACATAAATCGGTGAACATTTCAGCCATGCATCTCCTTATCCTGAAGTTTCCAATCACAGCTTTAAACTATTGAATCCTTCACAAGTTTTTTCTCCGTCAGATAATTACTACATAGATGCTGGGTGGAAATGCCATTTATAATTAGTTCCTGTTTAAGAAAGCATTCTCACCCTCGCTCTTTCCCACAAAGGCAGAGCGTAAACCCGTTTAGAGACAATTACGCCGTTGGATGGCAGATAAGTCATTTGCGCCGACCCGATTGCTAGGAATCGTGGGGTTTGCCATGGGAAAACTTGCTGCAACACCAATGCACAAACTCAATTACAGCCACTTCCTCTCAGGCACTTCCTCTCAGAGGTGCCATCGACTCGACTGCAGACTGACCTCTACAAGCGCCTGCAAATGAGTTCAGAGGCTGTTGTCTGAGGGAATTTGGCTGGAGTTTTTTTGTCTAGTTGAAGAGTAAATGCGCTCTAATTACGGTCTAATGAGTCGAGGGCCGAAGCCAACATCCTCTCAATCAGACGCTTTGCTTACGGATGAAACTGTCTGCTGGTTTGCAGAAATGCGTTAATGCATTAGTTCATTAAACATAAAAATGCACTGTTGATTTGCTCACTCTCAGGCCGTCCAAGATGAAGATGTAGATGTGATGTTTTTTCTTAAGTCGAACAGTATTTTGAGCTCAAACTGTCATCCCAGGTGAGTCATAAAATTTCAATGGCTACCGTCACTTTGAGAGTCAAAAAAGCTTATTGAGAAACACAAAATTAATACCCATTGCTCCTTGACAATGTATTGAGGTCTTATGAAGTGAAGCGATCAGTCTGTGCAAGAAGCCGAACATTATTTACAACATTATTACCTGTGATATAGAGCCTCAGGAAAATAGTTCAGTTTGTGAACAAATCATTCTTTTGAATCAGTTCTTTTTAGGTGAATAGTGGAACCAGTTCACCAAATCGGACTGAACTGTCTGATTATATCTGATTCTGTGATGAGGAAATGGTTTGACTTGAACTGAAGACCGATAAGCCACATGCATGATCCAAACATTTGAATAAAGGGGCGAAATAAAAGTTTTCATGGTTTCTCATGGTTTATGTAAAAAGTGAGCTGATGAAGACTAGTTTACTCACTTTATATACTTTAGACATGTAAAACATCCACATTTCACATCTTTGTCACATCTTTATCATTGTGTTTATGTTACATTATTGTGTGATTATGCAAACAAACTAGTGAAGTGAACCTGTTCATGGAAGCAAACTGTACAAAAGAACCAGTTTGTGCAAAAGAATCAGATTTCCCTGTTGTCCGAGGCTTTGGATTACAGGTTATAATGTTGTAAGTAGTTCAGTTATGATCGTTTTACTTCATAACACCTCAAAATATCACCTGGAGCTGTGAATGTTAATTTTGTCTTGCCTGTTTATGCTTTTTTGAATCTCAAAGTGACGGTAGCCAATGACATGCATTTTATGTATCAATGCAGCTAAAAAAAAAAAACTTCTGTATTATTCTAGACAAGAAAAAATTCAACTACATCTTGTATGGCCTGAGGGAAGAGTAAATTAACAGCAAATTGTCATTTTTAAGTGAACCATTCCTTTAAAGACCTTCAGGTTGGTTACAATGACGTTATTATCTCCAATGTCTCAGAACAGCCAAACCAGATATTCTTGCTAATCAACCAGCACCAATGTGACTTTAGTGTCATATGATGAATCATATATATTAAACTTTTCTAGAAGACTTTGTTTACTGTAACTGACCTCAAATCTGGGAAATTTACACTCTAGCTTCCTGTTTTGATAAGGCAATATATAGTGGATTTTTGCTTTTTAACTAAAATGATCAGGACTGGGAGGTGGGGGGTTTTCAGATTTTTTTTGTATGCTATTGGTAATTTGTATGTTTTTCATTGAAAGTAGGGGTAGCAATATGACCTAAGTCTTATTTTATTTTGTTAATTTTATTAAATTTTATTAATGAACTATATCTCTATAAAGTTATTTTTGTTGTTGTTGTTGTTTGTCTAATAGAGAACTAATT